>JAUKPQ010031464.1:0-147751 GCA_032273045.1 Chloridella minuta | reverse complement strand
GCCCCGATGGCTATCGGGGCAGGAGAGGGAGCACAAAACAGGACAAAGTAAATTCATTGAAAGCAAAACCACACTCCTGTTAGTGTGGTTTTTTGCGTTAAAGTACTTATGCATTTTGTGTATATCATACTGAGTCAAAAAACAAAGAAGTTTTATGTAGGTGAAACTCCTGATGTTTCGTCCCGTTTGGCTTTCCATAATGACCCTGAAAAAAACACCAACTCTACGAAATCGGGAATTCCGTGGGAGATTTTTTATGTTTTGGAAGTCAAGGACCGGATAATTGGAAGGAAAATAGAAACGCATATAAAGAAAATGAAGAGCAGCGTTTATTTGAAGAATTTAAAGAAACATCCAGAGATGTCTGCCAGATTGATCGAAAAATACGGGTCAAATTCGGAGTAAAATTACAGTGTGTAATGAAAATATTCCTTCTTAGCTCTCACGATAGCCATCGGGAGGTTAGAGCACATGACTGTTAATCATGGTCCCGATGGCTATCGGGACTGGTTCGCCCCGATGGCTATCGGGGCAGGAGAGGGAGCACAAAACAGGACAAAGTAAATTCATTGAAAGCAAAACCACACTCCCGTTAGTGTGGTTTTTTGCGTTAAAGTACTTATGCATTTTGTGCATATCATACTGAGTCAAAAAACAAAGAAGTTTTATGTAGGTGAAACTCCTGATGTTTCGTCCCGTTTGGCTTTCCACAATGACCCTGAAAAAAACACCAATTCCACTAGATCAGGAATTCCGTGGGAGATTTTTTATGTTTTGGAAGTCAAGGACCGGATAATTGGAAAGAAAATAGAAATGCATATAAAGAAAATGAAGAGCAGCGTTTATCTGAAGAATTTAAAGAAACATCCAGAGATGTCTGCGGCAGCATTTAAAACCATGCAAAGGCACACAAATATCTTGCATATGTTTTTGATTCATTTGACAGCGAATTTTGTATGTTTTGTTTTGGATTGTAAACTACATTATTCATCACCGCTTAAGAAGAGTACCTTTGCGCATAATTTCCATATTTATAACTGCATGGATTTCTCAACTTAGGCGTTTTTATGCCGAATGAAGTCTGTCTTAACACGATCGTTCACTTTTAATCACCCCGATAACCAGCCTTGAAATCTGTCAACACGCTTAAATGCGAAGAAATTATTTTTTCAGTAGACCTTCACTTCCTCGGCAGCATGACCCACAGCGTTAACGGCTTCTTTTAATGCTAATACACTGCAACCCGGCGCCTGAGTCCAGTATTTTACTTCCCAATCTTCTGTAAGACTGATCCTTTTTCTGTCTTTTGGACTTTTATTTTTTAGATGCTCAGTCATAGTTCAGGTTGTTAATTATTAAAATAAATATGACAAAACAAATACCCGTTTTATAGAAATAATGGGGAATTGCAGTTACACGATATTAAAATCACTGTCTATCATATTCCTGCACATTTCGGCGCAATGCCGGCAGGCTTCAGCACATTCCTTACAATGGGCCATGTCGGCATGTTTGCCGCATTCGTCCCCACACGCGTTGCACAGCTCCTCACAGGTGCGCGCAAGTATCTGATAATGGTCGGCACCAACGGTTAAAATTTTCGCAGTGGCAAAACAAATCGCCGCGCACTCCCTGTCTAATAGTATACAGCTGACCAGTTTTTTTACATCATTTTCCTGCAAACACATGCTGGCACATCTCTCACAGGCGATCGCACAGGCAAGACATGCCTCTATACATTTTTTTTCATAATCCATACCATGCTTTTGCAAAAAAAGTGCTCGCCAAAAAAGCAGTTCTGGCAATTCAAATCAGGCACATTCAGGGAATTTATTCCTCATTACAGGGTATTTACCCGCATTATGCCAATAAAAGCCAGGCATTCAATTAGACACACTGAGTTGAATTATGATTATTAAAAGTTCTAAAATGAAAAAGTTAAAGATGATACTGTTTGCGATGTTGGCTGTGTTTTTTTGCCAGGCGCAGGAAGAGATCTCACTTGGAGATTACAGGTTTACAATTTCGGCATCTAAATCCGGACTAATGGGTTTAAAACTCGGACAGTTGGCCTTAACCAGCGCTTCATCTGAAGAAGTTAAACTGATGGGACAACGCATGGTTGAGCATCATACCAGGACCAATAAAGAATTGAAAAAACTTGCGGATCGCCGCGGCCTTTTTCTTTTGGGAGATCTTGATGAAAAACAGCAGAAAAGTTTTGAAAAAATAGCCGCCAAAAAAGGTGTTGAATTCGACAAAGCCTATACCAGATTGATGAAGAAGGGCCACAAACAAGTGGTAAAAGATTATAAAAAGGAAATTATAAAGGGCGAAGATATTGAATTAAAAAGCTGGGCAACCGCAACTTTGCCTTTATTGGAATCTCAGATGCAGGGTACCCAGGCAGTTATTGAATTAATGGCTAAGGAAAAACTCGAAAAACTGATCACCTATAAAAATTGAAATTTGCCATGGATCGCATGCTGTTTACATCCGTTGCTGCAGTAGCCTTATCATTCACCGGGATCACCATGATAAAAAAAACAGACGATCAGTTCATCGTGATGGCTGGCAGTAAGGGCTTGTTTGAACTTAAGTTAAGCGAGCTCGCCAGGCTTAACGGATCATCGCCTGCAATCAGAATGTTAGGCGAATTGATGGTAAAAGACCATGAAAAATCAAACAACGAACTTGAAGCACTGGCCCTCAAGAGAGGAGTGACTCTACCGGCCTCCCTCGACGAAAAAAAACATAAACACTACCAGAGGCTTTTCGAAAAAAAAGGTAAAGATTTCGACGAAGCTTATGCCAGGTGTATGGTGAGAGACCATAAAGATGCGATCTGCGAATTTAAAAAATAAGCTAAAAATGGCACCGCTCCCGCTGCAAAAAAACTGGGCCGCTGCTTCACTCCCAATACTCAACATTCAATTGCAGATGTCGAAAGAGACCTGTAAAACAGTGAGGTACGAGAAATAATCCACAACCCTTACATCTGATCGTGCTATGGTGGTGATAAAAAAAAGCAGCCGGCTTATCTTTCTTCATTAAATTTCCTGCATGAAAATCATTAAAGAAAAAATAGTATTCGATAAAAAACTCGTCGTTGAAGAGGCAAAGATCGTGTCCGGTAAAAACAAATTCAGCAGGCAAAGGCTCAACCGACAGGATGCTGTTGCAGTGCTTGTTTTAAACAACGACACAAAAAAAATAATTCTAACCAGGCAGTTCAGATATGCAATTGCGGGGAAGTCGGGAGAAAACATTATTGAGATCGTTGCCGGTAAAATTGAGGGACATGATACGCCTGAGAAAACGGCAATAAGAGAGTGTGAAGAAGAAATCGGCTACAGGATCAGAAAAAACCAGCTCAGATTTTTATCGCTTTGTTTTTCTTCACCCGGTTATACTTCAGAACAGTTTTACATTTATTTCGCCACGGTTAAAAACAGCGATAAGGTATCCAAAGGCGGCGGACTGGCAGAGGAAAACGAGAACATAGAGGTGGTAGAGATGGACATTGACCAGTTTAAAAATCAGATCACCAATGGTGAGGTTAAAGACGCGAAAACCTACATCGCCGGTCTTTTTTTTATATTAAATGCAATGGAGCAGCCTTTGAAAACCTAAAAAATCTGTTTAGCTCAATAAATTAAATAGCTGTCAAAATTTTCACTGCCCTTTTATGGCATCAGATTTTCATCCCACAGGGTATGAAAAATACAATATTCACCTTGGTTTTATTATTTGGGATACAGGTTGCCAAAGCTCAGCTGAGCAGCGCTGAAACAAAAAGTACCAGTCTGCGGGATCTGCCAAATGGCCGCAGAACAGATGAAGGGGCCAAAGTTCCTGAGATCGTTAAACTCAATTTTGACAAAGGCTATCCTAATAATATTGCGGCCTGGACAATAGAAAAAAAGCGCTACATGGCTGAATTCAAAGACTCTTTTCACATTGGGCATATTATTGCTTATAATCAGTACGGGAGTGTTTTATCTGTACAGGATGAAATGTCGCCAGGGGCTTTTCCGGTGCCAATAGACAAGTACCTTGTTGAACATTATCCCAACCAACAATTTACGATCTGGTCGGTGGTGAATGCCGATGGAACAAGCCTGTATTATTTTACACGCGAATCGGAGACGGTATGGTTCGATCCCACCGGTAAATTCAGAAACAAAACAGTGAATAAATTGAAATAACTCATTTTATAGCTTTGGCAACAAAGGGTTAACACAACACGAATCACGTGAAAAACAAGACCGGTCAATTATTTCATGGTGAACAGGGGGCTGCAGGATGGGCGTTACTGCCGCAATCTGCTTGAGAATTAGGCTCAATTTCTTTCTAGCGGGTGCCCTGCGTGCCATTGATACTGAATTAGATAATGAAGGGTTGAATTCGTGGTTCTTTTTACTCAGGCAAAGCACATTTATAATAAATAATCAGGATTATTACCCGTTTTATCTGTTAAAAATGTAGGCGCGATGGGTAAATAATGTATCTTTAATCATTAAATTTTAACCCTTAATGAGCATAAAGTACGTTTTCCTCTTATTTTTTGTTTTTATACAATCCTTATTTTTTTCACAAGCAGGTGCTGATGGAACCTGCCCTACCTGCGTTCAGACTTTGACAAATTCTAATCTGCCTGCCCCATCAGTAAAGGGTAATCCGCAGATTGTGATGAACGGGAACGAAACCTTTGCTACCTCCTACACGGAAACTGCCTGTGGTTTGAATTACATCAGCGCCAGTTTTAACCTCAATCAGCGAAGTTTTTCATTTGGCACCGGGGTGGTTCAGCCGGCTGCTTTTACGGTTTCGGGGATCCCAACTTGCGGAAAGATTTTAAAAGCCTTGTTGTATTCATCCTGCGAAAGTGACGGCACCACTGTGATCAATGCCAGCATCACCAATCCGCTGCTGGCCAATTCAATTTTTCCAATGACCGTTATTGGTACAGGTGCCAGCAAGTGCTGGTCCCGAGTCTCAAGTCTGGCTTTTCGCGCCGACATTACTTCCATCATTTCAGGGAACGGCACCTATTATTTATCCGGATTTCCTGCCGGTCCATTGGCTGGTCAGGATGACGTGAATGGCGCGAGCCTTTTTATCATATACACCGATGAAAGCCAGAATTATACAGGAAGCATCGTGATCGCTGACGGGATGGCTACCAACGTGTCTGGTAATACCCCAACGGCGACCATTTCAGGGTTTAATGTCTGCGGTCCTACCGTTCTGACTACAAATTTTATGATTCTCGACGATTTGCAGCAGTTGGGCAACGCGGACATCATGTTGAATAGCCCTACAGATAATTATTCTATCCCTTCACTGACACAATTTCCCTGGATGCTGATCTCCCAGCCAGGTTCACCGGCTGTTAACGGGCAAACGAGCGCCGTTTACGGAACGACACTCATTGGCGATTGTGTCGGAGTTATTATGGCCGGTATGTATTACCGCACAGGCTGTTTAACCTGTCCTAACCCTTTAACTTTGACGGCAAGCAGTGCTTCCTGCGTACCCACTGGTACTGCCAGTCTGCTGGCATTGGGCGGTGTACCTCCGCTTACCTACACCTGGCAGGGTACCGCGCAAACTACCTCATTGGTAACGGGTCTTACACCTGGCACCCACACAGTCAGGGTGGCTGATGCCAACAGTTGCAAATCAGCGACCACATCGGTAAACATTGCTTCATCCATGACCTTGGTTGCTACCAGTGCTTCCTGCGCCCCCACATTTACTGCCAGAGCTACTGCTACCGGTGGTACTCCGCCCTACACCTATGCCTGGACAGGTTCAGCTGCCACTACTTCATTTGTTGCGGGATTAAGCCCTGGACTTCATACGGTCACAGTGTCGGATGCCGGTGCCTGCCAAACCAGGACTGCAGTCGTGAATATCGCTGCTACCATGTCGCTGGCGGTTGCCAGCGCTTCCTGCGCACCCACCTTTACAGCGAGAGCCACAGCTACCGGAGGTGTTGGCGCTTATACCTATGCCTGGAGCGGTTCCGCGCAAACAACTTCCTTTGTTACAGCGCTGGCTCCTGGTCCGTACACAGTTACTGTATCTGACGCCGGTGCCTGCCAGACGAGGACCGCTGTGATCAATATTGCCGCTACCATGTCCTTGGCAGTGACAAGCGCATCCTGTGTCCCCACATTTACAGCCAGAGCCACGGCTTCAGGCGGTTTTGCGCCATACACTTATACCTGGACGGGCACTGCTCAAACCACTTCCTTTGTCACAGCTTTAACACCTGGGCCATACACAGTTACTGTATCTGACGCCGGAGCCTGCCAGACTAGAACAGCAGCTCTCAACATCGTGTCAACGCTTACAATTACCCCTGCGAGCGCGTCGTGCGTGACCACTGGCAGTGCCAATGTCACCTCAGTTGGCGGTTTAACGCCCTATACTTATGCATGGACGGGTTCCGCTCAAACCACTTCGCTTGTCACCGGGCTTGCGGCTGGTTTCCAAACTGTAACAGTAACAGATGCAGGCGCCTGCCAGACGCGAACGGCCCTTGTGAATATTACCCGACCGTCAACGATCACGGTTGCGAACTCCTCTTTGTGCATTGGTTATAGTCAAACAATGACTGCTGTGGGTTCCACCAGTTCTTGGACCTGGACACCCGCGGCCAACCTGGTCAATCCCAACCTGCAAACGGTAACCGCTGATCCACTGGTAACCACTATTTACACCATCGTTAACACTAACTCATTGAATTGCACGAGCACCAACACTGCTCAGATGGTAGTACTTCCAACGCAAACCGTACCCATTGCGAATCCAACAACCTGTGTGAACCAGAACCTTCAGCTACTGGCGAATGTGACCTACACCGGCTCCATCTATAGCTGGACGGGGCCAGGAGGTTACACTTCCTCTTCACAAAATCCGATAAGGTTAACTGCGAACGTTGCCATGAACGGATCTTACAGTTTAACGGTGATCAGTATTCCGGGTTGCACCAGCAGCGCTGTGGCCAATGTCACTGTGTTTACCCTTCCAACACCTGCCATTGCAAGCAATGGAACGATTTGTACCAATGTAACGCTCATACTCAATGGCAGTGGGGCAACCACCTATTCGTGGACTGGTCCTCCGCCTAATAACTTCTCAAGTGTTTCACAAAACACCACTATTGCTAATACAACTACGCTTGATTCCGGGGTTTATACCCTTACAGCTGCCTTTGCTAACGGTTGTGCGAATACCGCAACCCGAACGATACTCATACGGCCCCTACCACCCACGTCAATTACGGTGAATGGCGGTAATCCGGTTTGTTTGAACACAACAATTACTTTGAACGGCTCCGGGGGAACTTCCTATACCTGGAGGGGGCCAAACGCGTTCCTTAGTTTTGTCCAGAATCCCACTATAAATAACATCAGTGCGGCGGCCTCGGGGATCTATACACTTACAGCCACATTAAATACCTGCACCTTTGCCGTTACTCAATCTGTAACGGTCAACCCCTTGCCTGTACCTACCGCCACCAATGATACACCTACCTGTGAGCAGCACCCTATTCAGTTTTCAGCTACAGGGGGCATAAGTTACACCTGGACTGGCCCGCCGACCTATACCAATAATTTGCAAAACGCATCTATACCAAGTTCTACCCTTGCGAATAACGGAGTGTTTACGGTAACCGTGGCTGATGGCAACAATTGCAAAGCCAGGGCCACCACAACAGTTGTCATTTTACCGAACCCCGCCATAGTAATCACGCCCACCAATGTTTGTCTCAACGAGCCCGGAACTATTAATCTTTCCGGTGGTGTGAGCTGGGCATGGACCGGTCCTGCCGGATTTAGTTCGTTTGCCCAGAGCGCCAATGTGGGTGTTGTTAACAATACTACAGCTGGAGACTATTCGGTGATAGTGAGCGCAGCCAATAGTTGTACAACTTTGGCGGTAGCCACACTCAGCTTCATTCCTTTACCGGTTATACTTACTACGCCTACGCTCGCTTGTTTTAACACAGTGGCCATCTTATCAGCCAGCGGCGCTGTCAGTTATTCCTGGGCAGGGCCTTCAGGATACCAGTCTGTAGGGCAAAACGCCATTATCCCTGTTGCAAACGTTGCTTCATCGGGGCTTTACACGATTACAGCCAGAGGTGCGAATACCTGCACCAATCTGGCGTTTGCCACACTGGGCACAATACCATTGCCGACAGTAACCGCCACAGGCGCCCTGGTTTGTATTAAGAATGAAGCAACCCTTACATCGGTCGGTACCCCAACAAATGTCATCTATCACTGGAATGGTCCTGCCGGATATGCCTCCAATGCGCAGAACGCGATTATCCCATCAGCCACCAATGCCCTGCCTCTTTCTTACACAGTGATGGTCACACATCCAAACAGCTGTACCATGACGGCAGCGGTGACGCTGTCAACCAATCCTCAGCCCATAGTGGTTGCGACACCCACCCTTATTTGTAAGAACGAACCATATGTGATTGCGGCCAGCGGTGCCTCAAGCTACGCTTGGACCGGGCCGCCGGGTAATGTGATTGGCGCGAGCTATTCGCTAACAACAGTAAACGGCAGTAATGTTGGCACCTATTCTGTAATAGGAACTGACGTTAACACCTGTACCAACATCGCTACCGCAAAAATTGATACTTTATCACTGCCCGTGGTGGTGGCGTTTGGCAGCACAGTTTGCATTGGCCGGCCTGCAATTTTAAACGCGAGCGGCGCAGTCGCCTACTCATGGACGGGTCCTAACGGTTATACTTCTACCTCACCCAGCGCAATAATTCCAGTGACCACAAGTTCGCTTACACAGGTTTATTCTGTAGTGGGTGTGGCGCCAAATACCTGTACGCAGATAGCATATGTTAACCTCGATACCTGGCCTCTGCCACAACCAACGTTTACTGCACCACCCAGGGTTTGCTTTAAGTCAACCATGCATCTGCTGGGCGCGGGGGCCAAAACCTATACCTGGTCCGGACCTTATGCTTATTATTCTCCAAACAAAAACGTAACCATTCCTATTTACACTAATTTTCAGCAGGGTACGTATACATTGAGTGTAATTGACAGTCTGGGTTGCACAAATTTCACAACTACCTATGTAAAAATAGACCAGTTGCCAACCGGAAAATTAACGAACAACAATACAAATAATATGTGCGCGCCTTTCTGTTCGGAGTTTAAATTAAACAGCACCGGCGCATCATCCATAATTAACACCAGTTGGATCGCGAACAACCGTCCGTTTACCGGCGAGACCTTTACGCTGTGTGTGGCCACAGCAACCGACAATATTGTAATTGGCACCTTTACCGACGCCATTGGTTGTATCAATACAGTAAGCTTTGCTATACAGGCGCACCCTTCGCCAATTGCCGACTACAGGTATTCACCTGAAAGACCCGTGGAAAATTCAGATCTTGTGCTTTTTGATGACAATACATTTGGCGAGAAGCTCGTGAAGTGGGATTGGTTCTTTATTTCGGACAAAGGATTCCTGAGCTCTAACCGCAATACTTCTTACCTGTTTGAGGATGCCGGTTCATTTCCGGTTGCTCTGATAGTAACCAATACCTGGGGATGCTCAGACACTGTTGTTAAAACGGTAGTGGTTGACAGCGATTTCAAACTGTTTGTGCCCAATTCTTTTACGCCCAATGGCGATGGTGTTAACGATGTGTTTATGCCGAAAGGACGCGGGCTGGTGAAATACAAATTGTCTGTCTATGACCGCTGGGGAAGGCTTATTTTTGAGAGTCATAGTTTTGAAACCGGCTGGGATGGCCAAGTATATGACAAGAACAGTTCAGACGACGTGTACGTGTGGAAGATCAACGGTGTTGACGTGAGTGGTAAAGTGAAGGAACTCTCGGGGCATGTTACCATTGCCAGGTAATCAGAAGATCAGGGGCTGGTATTTTTAAATTTATTCAAATTCTTTATGGGGTAGTCTAACCGGGCGCCAGTCTGTTTTCAAATTGATGTTTGATTTGAGCCTGTTGAAGGCTGATTTATTTGCTTTAATCGAATAGATTGATCATTGTTTATAAGCTGTTTATAAAATTCGTAATTTTAAAAAGAACCGAACCAATGATGAGAATAAAAATAGCTTTTTTATCATTTTTCATTTGTTTTAAAATCGCTCTTTTTTCACAAACAAATCAGGTTTACGTACCTGTCGGCATTTCTAATTCTAAAAACCAATCCACACACACATTTAACGGCGACCAGGGTATTGCCACAAGTTATACGCTCACCGCCTGCGGGCTCAATTATGTTTATGCGAGCAGTCCTTTGTTTGCCAGAACCGGAAATAATTATGTGCCGGGGGTATTGCAACCTGCCACGTTCAGTATCAGTGGGCTACCGCTCTGTACAACAATTGAAAAGGCTTTTTTGTATGTGGGCACTTCTGGCGCAAGTGTGTCTATCAATGTAAGTATAACCAATCCCGGCAGCGGCAATTCAAGTTTCCCTATGTCGCTTATTGGTTCCGGTCCCGACAAGAACTGGGGATTCGCGGGGAGTTATACCTACCGCGCGGATGTTACCGGGATCATCTCGGGCAACGGAAATTATTTTATTTCCGGTATTCCCACCAGTACATCCAATGTTGCCGACGACGCTAATGGCGCCACACTGCTGATCATTTATTCTGATCGTTCACAAAATTACAGCGGCAGTATTGTAATAGCCGACGGCAGTTTCGTAAATGCGAACGGCGCTGGTGCTGTAAATTCGAATATCACAGGCTTTGATGTTTGCGGTACCCCCAGTCTTACCACTAATTTTATGTTGCTCGACGACATGCAGGCCTACGACAGTACATTCATTTCATTCAACAGTGCTGTAACTAATTATACGCAAGCTCCCGCAGCTGATCTTCCCTGGAAATTTATTACAACACCCGGTGCATCGGTGAGTATCGGACAAACAAACGCCGACTTCGGGTTCATCAATACAGCAGATACCATTGGTTTGTTGATGGCAGGTTTTTATTTCCAATCTGATTGTCTTGTTTGTCCGGTAGCCCTGACATTGGCAGCAAGCAGCACACCATCGTGTCTGGGTACCGCCACGGTTGCTGTTACTGGCGGCGTAGGCCCTTATACCTATTTTTGGCCCGGTACCTCACAAACCCTTGACAACGTTACTGGTTTAAGCGCCGGCGTGCAATCGGTGGTAGTTTCCGACAATTCGGGGTGCCTCACCGGTACAACAACAGTGAATGTATTCACCCCTGCACCGCCAATAACAACTACAAATGCCACAGTCTGTGTGGGCTTCAGTGCCAACCTGGCCGCGGGTGCCGCTTCGGCGTATACCTGGAACCCTGGCGGGACCCTTAACGCGACCAACCTCCAGAATGTAGTAGCAACCCCGCTTTCAACAACCATTTATACCATTGATTATATAAACGCTTTAGGCTGCACTGGAACAGCAACCGCTGAGGTTTTCGTTACTACCACCCAGACCATAAGCATTAATAACAGTACGCTCTGTGCCGCACAGAACATCAATTTGTCAACCAATGGCAACATTGGTGATTTTTATTTCTGGACTGGACCCGCAGCTTTTAGTTCAACTTTACAGAATCCGGTGATCAATAATGCCACCACCGGTTTAAGCGGTGTTTATAACCTGAGTGTCAGCACTATTCCTGGGTGTACAAGTACAGCGGTATCATTGGTGAATGTGTTTGCACTGCCAACACCAACTGCATCAAGCAATGCGCCCCTTTGCACAAACTTTAACCTGAATTTAGCGAGTGGTGGCGCAGCAAATTACAGTTGGACAGGGCCAAATGGTTTTGTCAGCGCAGTGCAAAATCCAACGTTGCTTAATGCAACTATCGCAGATTCGGGGATCTATTCGGTGACAGCTTCTTTTCTGAATGGCTGCGCCAATACTGTAACCACAGCCGTTGTGGTTTACAGCCTGCCCGTGCCGGCAATTATTACCAACAGCAATGTATGCTTAGGCAGGCCGTTGAATTTATCCGGAAACGGCGGAGTCAGTTACCAATGGGTGGGTCCCAACGGTTTCAGCAGCAACCAGCAAAATACAGGTATTGCGGCTGTGACCCTTGCAGCCAATGGTGTTTACACCTTAACCGTTACCAGCGGCAATAATTGCCAGGCGCAAGCCACTTTTACACTGGCAGCCCTGTTGAACCCAACTGTAAGTGCTACGGGAACAACTGTTTGTTACGGTGCCCCGGCAACTTTAACAGCAAACGGGTTGGGTTTTTATACCTGGTTGGGGCCAAATAATTACAGCGTTTCACCCCTTGTTCCTACTACGACGCTGGCCGCGGTCGACAATTTGTCAGCAGGCGTATATACCGTTATTTTGATCAGTGCGATCAACTCCTGCTCAGCAAATGCTACCACCACACTGTCTACCATGCCTTTGCCGGTTCCGGTAGCTTCCGGCACCAATGTTTGTTTAAATTCACCGGCTACATTAACTGTTACCGGTGGTGTAAACTACGATTGGACCGGACCGGGCGGGTACGTTGCAAACGGAACGAATGCTTTTATCCCTGCTGGAAATCCCGCTACTACAGGCGTTTATACTGTTGTGGTTACAGCTGCGAATACCTGTAGCGATGTTACAACAACAACCCTGGGTACAATACCACTTCCTACAGTCTCGGCAACCGGCACTATAATATGTTACAACGAACCTTTTACTTTAATAGCTGCGGGAGCCTTAAATTATACCTGGACGAGTCCATCGCTTTCCACATCTACAGGTGCCAGTTTGTACCTGTCAAACGTGAACAACCTGGCTGCAGGAATTTATTCGGTTTTCGCAACCGCAGCAAATTCATGCACAGGCAGCGCCACGGCAGCGCTTACAACGATGACACTTCCTGTTATCACTACCACAAGTTCTGTAGTTTGTTTGAACGAGCCCGCTGTTTTAAAAGCTGCGGGAGGGCTCACCAATACCACAGGGTACACCTGGAAAGGACCGGGCGGTTATATCTCATTTGCGCAGGATGCGATCATCACTTCAGCTGTACACGCAGCGCCGCAAATTTATACAGTGGTAGGAACGGCGCCAAATACATGCACCAACGTGAGTACGGCAAATCTGTTTACGTTGCCTCTGCCCACAGTGTCTGCAACCGGTACCACGATTTGTTATGGGCAGCCCTTTGTGATCGTGGCAAGCGGTGCCAACACTTACACCTGGAGTGGGCCCAATTCACAGAATACCAGCGGGTCGGCCAGTAATTTTATTCCTTCGGTAGATACCCTCTCGCGCGGGATCTACCAAATTATTGGGATGGATCAGTTCGGGTGTAAAAGCTCCACAACAACCATGATCAGCACAATGCCATTGCCCGTTATTACAGCTACCGGTGCCTCAGTTTGTTTTCTTCAAACAGCAACATTATGCGCAGCCGGAGGCATACCCGGGGGCTATTCATGGACGGGCCCTGGCACTTATACATCCAACCAGCAGAATGCTTTTGTGTCGATCGCAAACAACGTTACGCCACTGGTTTTTACTGTTATCGGCACGGGTTTAAATACCTGCACCAATATAGCTACCGCGAGCCTCAAAACTTTTCCGTTGCCCCAGCCATCTTACAATGCAACAACCGACGTTTGTATTGGCTCCTATGTGACGCTGAATGGTTTGGGTGCCAGGAGTTACACGTGGACTGGACCAAGACATTATGTATCGGCCAATCAGAATGTCAGTTTTCCAACTTTTAGCCTCAGCCAGTCGGGCGCTTACACTTTAAATGTTGTTGACAGTTTGGGTTGCAAAAATTTCACAACGGTGCTGGTGAAAGTAAACCCTTTACCCGATGGCTATCTGGCAAGCAACAATGCAGGTGATTACTGTGTGCCTTACTGCGCTGATTTCACATTAAAAAGAACCACTGCGTCACCCATCGTCACTACAAACTGGGTTTTTTACGGCGACACCACAACCGGAGAATTGTTTAATTATTGCACCAACCAGGCCGGGGTTTATAAAGTCACTGGTATTTTTTCAGACACCCGGGCTTGCAAAAACACCATCACATTCACAATTGCCTCCTGGCCTAAACCTGTTGCCGATTTCGCATTTTTGCCCCTCAAGCCGGTTGAGCGTGTAGACGAGGTCATCTTCACCGATTTTTCAACCGGAGAGCGGATCACAAGCTATAGCTGGTCTCTGATTGACATTGACCGGCAGATTGGCACTGAAAAAAATGCCGCCTGGCTTTTTGACGATAAAGGTGAATACAAGATCGGCTTAACCGTTCGGAACGAATGGGGCTGTAGCGACACCGCGCTTAAAACCCTGGTAGTGCAAAGTGATGTGAAGTTATTTGTGCCCACTGCATTTTCGCCAAATAACGATGGTCTCAACGAGACTTTCAAACCCAAGGGCCGCGGCATTGTGAAATATCTGTTTGAAATTTATAACCGTTGGGGCGAAAAAATATTTTTTACTGACGATTTTGAAGAAGGCTGGGATGGTATGATTGGCGGGTTGAAATGCGCCAACGACATTTACGTTTGGAAAATATTCGCAACAGATGCAAAAGCCCAGAAACACGATTTAACAGGCCACGTGACCCTTTTCAGGTAAAAAAGCCTGGCAATGGCCAGAATTTGAATGTTCCTGAATATTTGAATTCGGAAAACCACCGGCAGATCAACAGCCTTGAAGGATGACCATTAAACCGGCCTGTTTACGTCCCACTGTTCGAGGTAATCGGCAACCCTTCTCACAAAGCTTCCACCCAGAGAACCATCAACCACGCGATGATCATAGCTTAACGAGAGGAACATAAAATGGCGGATCCCGATCATGTCACCTTGCGGCGTTTCAATCACTGCTGGTTTCTTTTTAATGGTACCTACAGCCAGAATGGCCACTTGCGGTTGGTTAATGATGGGAGTGCCCATCACGTTGCCAAAATTTCCAACATTGGTCAATGTAAATGTACCGCCCTGTATTTCATCGGGGGCCAATTTGTTTGCGCGGGCACGGCTGGCAAGATCATTCACGGCCTTGGTAATGCCCAACAGGTTTTTTTCATCGGCATTCTTAATCACCGGAACAATTAAATTTCCTGATGGCAGCGCCGCTGCCATGCCTATGTTAATATTTTTGCGTTTGATGATCTTGGTACCTGTTTGATCTACCGACACATTTACCATCGGGAAATCTTTAATGGCCTTGGCAACAGCTTCTATAAAAAGAGGGGTAAAGGTTAATTTTTCACCCTCGCGTTTTTCGAACTCCTTTTTGGCTTTGTCTCTCCACTGAACCAGATTGGTGACATCCGCTTCCACAAACGAAGTCACGTGCGGCGACACATGTTTACTCATCACCATATGGTCTGCAATGATTTTGCGCATACGGTCCATGTCCATGATCTCATCCCCTGCACCAACCGACACAGCGGGACGGTTCACAATCACCGTGTTTTCGCCAGCATTCGCCATAACAGGCGCCTGTTTGCTTTCTGTTTTTTGAGACTGGGTGTCGGTAGCGGCACCTGTATTTTTACTGCGATTTGGCAACCAGGCCAATATGTCAGCTTTGGTCACACGGCCTTCCTGGCCGGTACCCTTAATTGAATTGAGTTCGGCTAAAGAAATGCCCTCTTCTTTGGCAATACTTTTTACAAGCGGCGAATAAAATTTATCAGACTCGCCGTAATTATTTGCAGCCGCAGCAGGAGCGCTTACAGTTGCGGTTTCCGGCTTGCTTTCGTTGCTTTGTTTTGTTTCAGGAGCAGCGGTTTTCGGCGTTTCGCTCACTGAAGCCGACGCATCGCTGCTGATCACCCCAATTACGGCGCCCACCTGCACAACATCCCCTTCTTTAAAAAGACGTTTAATCAATGTGCCTTCAAACGGTGACGGTATTTCGCTGTCAACTTTGTCTGTTGCGATCTCTAAAACCGTTTCATCAATTTTAATTTTATCGCCCTCATTCTTAGTCCATTTAATAATGGTGGCTTCTGCCACACTTTCGCCCATTTTAGGCATAATCAAATCGAAATTCGCCATTGTGTTTTTTTAAAGAACTACAAAAATAGACTTCTAAACAGGAATAGCCAATTTTTTATGTCATTATTTTTGGTATGACAAACGATTGGTTTTTGTGGATGAGCCTGGCTTTAGTTAATTAAGATCGGGATATAAAAGGTACTTCTTCCTTGTTTGTTTAAAAAGATCTATACCTGCCTGCCAGCTTTTCCTGATCTCATCTTCGGGCATTTTGTTTTTGAGTTGTTCCTGCAATTCAGCGTTTCCTGAATGATAATTAAAATTTTTGTCAAAAAAATCTTCACGCCCCAGGCTTGAGTATGCCGAGCAGATCCATGAAAGGTTTATTTTTTTTGGATGCTGCTCCAGGTAATATTCATCCCGGAGGTCTTGCCCAAAACAAACCCGGTTAAAATATTTTGGTTCTTTTGAAATGGAAGAAGGTGCGGGCATAAAACTAAATGTTTTTACTGGGTAATCGGGATGGCCGATTACCTGAAATGGAAAACCGGTTCCCCTGCCAAGACTCATTAAAGTGCCTTCAAATAAACCGAGGCTCGGGTACAACAAAACTGCTTTTTCATTCGGGATATTTGGAGAGGGTTTCACGGGAAGCAGGTACGAACTGTTGCGATCGTAATTTTTGAGGGTTATGACTTTAAGTTTGCACTTTACTTTGTTTTTCAGCCAGCCCTCTTCATTCACCATCATGGCGTATTCGCCGCAGGTCATACCGTAAACCACCGGAACGTTGTGTAAACCTAAAAAACTTTTGAACTGATCGTTCAGCACCGGACCGTCTATATAAAAACCGTTGGGATTGGGCCTGTCGAGCACGATCAGTTCTTTGCCGTTTTCGGCGCAGGCCTCCATCACATAGGTCAGTGTGGAGATGTAAGTGTAAAATCTTACCCCAACATCCTGAATGTCATATATCAGTACATCCAGGTCTTTCAATTGCTCCCGACTTGGTTTTTTGTTCGATCCATAAAGTGAAATGACGAGAACGCCTGTTTTTTTATCTCGGTTGCTCTTCACCAGTTCGCCAGCATCGGCATCACTTCTAAACCCGTGTTCGGGACCAAAGATCTTTTTTACACGCACTTTTAACTTAATGAGTGTATCAACTATGCTTGTACTTCCTACTACACCGGTGATGTTGGTGACTATGCCCACTTTTTTGCTGCCAAGTGCAGGCAGGTAATTTTCAAATTGCTGCGCACCAATGGTAACCGTGCTGTAGTTTTTTACCGAAACAGATTTTTGCGAGTAAGATAAAAACGATAAAAAAATTAAACAGCAGATAAAGCCGTGCAAATGATTATTTTTGTGACGCAAGCGCATTTCTTTGAGTGTAGAAAAATTTATAGCCGACAAAATTTCCAATGCCGGGCAAAGCAAAGGTAACATCTCTAAGCCTATTGTAAAAATAGGAATTATTGGCATAGCAGTTGGTCTTTCCGTCATGTTATTAACCGTAAGTATTGTTCTCGGCTTTAAAAATGAGATCGTGAACAAAATAACGGGGCTTACTACCGACATCGCGGTGAACAGCATTAATGTAAACGCCAGTAACGAACCTGAACCCATCGTGATAGGCGATGACAGTCTTGATATAATCAGGAACCTGCCTTTTGTAAAACACATTCAAAAAACAGCTTTTAAGAACGGTATATTAAAGACCGGCACTGAAAATGAAGGTGTTTTATTAAAAGGGGTTACCGCGGACTACGATTTTGCATTTATCAGCAAACACCTCGTGCAGGGCCGGCTTCCGGCATTTAATACGGAAGAGGTCAGCAGGGAGGTGCTGGTGAGCGAGGCTCTGGCTAAAAAA
Organism: Chloridella minuta; assembly: GCA_032273045.1. NCBI lineage: Eukaryota > Xanthophyceae > Mischococcales > Pleurochloridaceae > Chloridella > Chloridella minuta. The sequence goes on along the minus strand of JAUKPQ010031464.1, from coordinate 129,875 downwards.
CTGGATCTGAAGTTAAACCGAAAAATGCTGGTTTATTTTATTTCACAGCACCTGGTATACGACAGCGCGGCGGCTGAAAATATAATTAAGTACGAACAGCGCTCACGTAATTTTACCATTTGCGGCATATTTAAAACCAATTTTGCTGACTTCGACGAAAGGCTCAGCATTGTTGACCTGCGGCAGATCCAGCGACTGAACTACTGGAACGATAAAATGGTTGGTGCTTACGAGATCAAAATCAAAAATTTCTCAGAGCTTGAAATAAACACCGCACAGGTCCAGGATCTTTTGGGCTATTATTACAATGTGAGCAGTGTTAAAACCATCTACGGGAATATTTTTTTATGGCTCGATAAACTGGATATCAACGGTATTATTATCGTGGTGCTGATGGTACTGGTTGCCACCATGAACATGATCACCGCGCTGTTGATACTGATTCTTGAACGCACCAACATGATAGGTCTTGTAAAAGCACTGGGCATGACCAACGTGAGCGTGCGGAAGATCTTTCTGCTGATCAGTTTCCGCCTGATAGGCAGGGGCATGCTTTGGGGAAACCTGGCCGGGATCGGGCTCTGTTTGCTGCAATATTATTTTAAGATAGCAAAGCTCGACAGCGACACCTATTATGTGGATTTTGTGGCCATTGAGATCAACTGGTTGTACTTTTTGTTTTTAAACCTGGGCACTTTTGTTGTTTGCGGCCTGATGCTTTTTATACCTACACTGATCATTACCCGGCTAACACCTTTGAAGACGCTTAAATTCGATTGACCGCAAAAACCACTAAGCCACCTAGCACACCAAGGAACACTCAGGTGTTTAAAAAGTGTTAGTTTTGCAGTTCACGGAGGGAAACCACTGAGGCACTGAGGTTACAAAGAAACACTGAGGAGAGCATACAGTGGTGGTTTGCAGGAGGCAGCTCACCAGGCATAAACCACTAAGTCACATAGCACACACAGGAACACTCAGGTGTTTAAAAAGTGTAAGTTTTGCAGTTCACGTAGGGAAACCAGTGAGGCGCTGAAGACACAATGAAACACTGAGGAGCGCATTCAGTGGTGGTTTGCACGAGGCAGAAAACGCAAAACCCAAAACCCAAAACAAGAAACCCAAAACCCGCAACGTTAAGGCCTGTATTTGCTTTTGCTCAAAATTTTCTGCGCGTCGGTCTCAGCCATTAGCTGCTCAAGGGTGGCGTCTTTATTGTTTTTCATGTAACTTTTTATGATCTGCCAGCCTATCCACATAGCGATGCGTGGCGGACATTCTTTGCTGATGGCACCGGTAAAAGGACCTTCTGTGGTTAATTCCCTTACGGTTTGCAGGCTGTTTTCGTACAACCGGTTCTTTTCGGCAAAATAACTCCATATGTTTTTTTCGTAGGTCTTGCAATAATCCATTTGTTTTTTAGTATAACCAATGATCATGCTGTCGTTTTCGTTTGGGAGCAGTGCGTTAACGGCATAAAAGATCTTGCCATAAAAAATGGTGTGGTTCACGAGGTTGTTTACCGGCAAGGAATTGTCAAACTCGGTGAGCAGCCAGCCCCGGGTGAGATCGGGTAAAATATAGTGCTCATTCATTTTCCTGGCCTGGTATTGCGGGTACCGCAGCATCTGATAAAATTTGGCGGTGTCGCCAAGATACATGTCGAGGCTGAGCACCAGTGTGCTGTCTAAATAAGCGAAAGCGTAATTCCAGCCACTCATGCAGGTAACCAGCCTGGCAGGCAATTTTCTCTTAGGAAAATGGTAATGAAATCGCTTCACGCAATTGTCTGCTTCGTCTGCGATCTGTTTTATTTTTTCGTCGGGATACAGCGCTGCGATATTGGCTTTTGCCTCTTTAACGTCTTTATCATGAACGAACGCGAGTACATTGGGCTGGTACAAAGAATCACCCGAACCGCCACGATTCAGGAAATTCATCAGGTAATGTTCATAATACACACCATACTTTGTTTTTATCTCGTTGCTCCTGGCATCAAAATTGGATGGGTTCAGCGAAAACAAATCCTGTTCGAGCCTGAGGATTTTTAAAGGTGCTGTTTGAACGCCCGAAATGTCAACATCAAGCGCATTGTTTCCACAGCCACTGAAGAGCAAAACCAACAGTGTCAACAACAAAATAACTACTTTATTCATCCTTAATTTTTATATTTGTAAAATTAACCATAAATTAAATCCTCAATGAAAAAGTTTTTACTTACCATATGTTTAGCATTCATTTTTGGCGTTACTGCCTGGGCGCAAACAGACCAGGATGAATTTGACAAAAAGCACCGATTTGGCATCAGGGTAACCCCGCAGCCAACCTGGTTTAAAAGTGATAACACCAGTTCAAAAGGCAACGGCGCTTATTTTGGTTTTGGTTTTGGACTTGCCTGGGAAATAAAACTGTCAAACATTATACATTTTTCTACTGGCATAGGTGGTGATTTTGAAGGGGGCAGCATTTCTTACCGTCATGAACCAGGTGTTTTTGAAGTGCAGGAAGTAATTGACAGCGAAGGAATTCTTATAGAGGCAAAGGATGGCGCAACTCCCGAACAGTATGACTTGAAAAGCGGCAACAGCAGTTTTATATTAAAAGATAGAAAATACAAAACGACCATGATCACCATTCCTTTATTGTTAAAAATGATGACCAACGAGTACAATGGTTTCAGGTATTTTGCCAATTTTGGCGGAGAACTGGGCATCAGGGCGGCAGTGAAGGGCAATGATACTTTTTACGCCGGCTGGAAGGCGACCCCCACAGCAACCAGTGTAGAACAAATGCAGATTCCGGAAGGAGATCTTAAACGCAACGACATTAATTTGGGCAAAGACGCCACCCTTTTGCCATTCAGGGTGGGAATGAACCTTGGCCTGGGAACCGAATACAGGATCGCCGGAAGCACCTCTCTGGTTTTTTCAGTGAACTATTTTCAGTCGTTTACAAGTTTGATGCGTAAAGAATCAAAATTCTTAACTAAAGAAAGCAGTTATGATCTTGCAACGAACAAATACAATTTTGAACCCCTCAACCAGGCATATTTAATGAGGGCCGTACGTATTAATATTGCTATCATGTTCTGATAACGATTTAGTAAAAAAATGAAGCTGCCAGCACGGCGGCTTTTTTTTTGGCTTAAAAGCAGCGTTTTAAATGAAAAAACACCCAAAAAGGGCTTGTTTTGTTAAAATGCTAGCCAAAAAACCCTTTTTTTAATCAAAAATACTATTACTTTTGACCCCACTAACAAACTAAAACTTTACAATCATGAAATTAAATGAGATTCAGGATTTAATAAAATTTGTTTCCAAAAGCGGGGTGAGCGAGGTAGAATTAGAGACCAAGGAAATTAAGATTGTTATCAGAACTCCAAAAACCGCAGCCGCGGTTGTGATGCAACAGGCTCCGGCCATTGCGGCACCCGTAATGACGGCACCTGTTACCCAGCCAGCTGTAAACGCGGCGCCAAATGTAGCCTCCGGTGGAGATAAAGCAACAAATGGATCAGGGGAAGACGAATCCAAATACATTACCATAAAATCCCCAATGATAGGTACTTTCTATCGTTCAGCGGGTCCGGATAAACCTCAGTTTGTAGGTGTTGGCGACGAGATCACCCCGGGTAAAACGGTGTGTATTATTGAAGCCATGAAACTTTTTAACGAGATCGAAAGCGAGTTTAAGGGAAAAATAGTAAAAGTACTGGTTAACGATTCAACTCCTGTTGAATATGATCAACCATTATTTTTAGTGGACCCAAGCTAATTTGAATTATTAAAGGAACGCCGGGGTATGCTGAAAATTACTCCCGGTTAACTTTCATATGGACTGATTGTCAAACTTTCAAATAAAAAAGGATGTTTAAAAAAATATTGATAGCCAATCGTGGCGAAATAGCGCTGCGGGTAATCCGCACCTGTCGCGAAATGGGAATAAAAACGGTAGCCGTTTATTCTACCGCCGACAAGGACTCTTTGCATGTTAAGTTTGCCGACGAAGCTGTTTGTATAGGACCACCGCCCAGCAAAGACAGTTACCTGAACATGGCCAACATCATTGCCGCAGCCGAAATTACAAATGCCGATGCCATTCACCCGGGTTATGGGTTTTTAAGCGAGAATGCCCGGTTTTCGGAGATCTGCAGGCAAAACAAAATCAAATTTATTGGCGCTTCACCCGAAATGATTAACCAGATGGGCGACAAAAGCAACGCCAAAGCAACCATGATCAAAAACGGAGTGCCCTGTGTGCCCGGTTCTGACGGATTGCTGGAGAGCGCTGCCAAAGGCATTGAGCTGGCCAAAAAGATCAAGTATCCGGTCATCATCAAGGCAACAGCAGGCGGTGGCGGAAAGGGCATGCGCATCATCTGGAAGGAAGAAGAATTCCAGGCAGCCTGGGACAGCGCTACACATGAAGCATCAGCCGCTTTTGGCAATGGCGCCATGTACATGGAAAAATACATTGAGGAGCCCCGTCACATCGAAATCCAGATCGTGGGCGACGCTTATGGCAAAGCCTGTCACTTAAGTGAAAGGGATTGCAGTATCCAGCGCCGTCACCAGAAATTGGTAGAAGAAACCCCTTCACCGTTTATGACGCCCGAGTTGCGCGACGCCATGGGAGAGGCAGCCATCAAAGCCGCGCTGTCTATCGCCTACGAAGGTGTGGGTACGGTAGAATTCCTGGTTGACAAGCACCGCAACTTCTATTTCATGGAAATGAACACCAGGATTCAGGTAGAACATCCCATTACCGAAGAAGTGATCAATTACGATTTGATTCGCGAGCAGATCCTTGTTGCGGCCGGCGTGCCCATTTCAGGAAAAAACTATTATCCGCAATTACACGCCATAGAATGCCGCATCAATGCCGAAAACCCATTTATGAATTTTGTGCCTTCACCGGGTGTGATCACAACCTTACACACGCCAGGCGGACATGGCGTGAGGGTGGATTCGCACGTTTACAGCGGTTACCGCATTCCGCCCAATTACGACAGCATGGTGGGCAAACTCATTACAGTAGCCCAAACCCGCGAAGAAGCCATTGCCAAAATGCACAGGGCGCTGAGCGAATATGTGATAGAAGGCGTTAAAACAACCATTCCTTTCCACATCAAGTTGATGCAGAACGAAGACTTTAAAGCAGGGAATTATACCACCAAGTTTTTAGAAACCTGGGATTTTAAGAACGCATAAAATGATTTTTTTCCAGAAAAAGCCATTACGTGAGTAGTGGCTTTTTTTTTGAAGGCATACAAATGTGAAATAATGGTATTTATTTTATTTCTATGCTGATAATACATAAATTTATGTGTCAACTCAAATTAGCCCAACATGGACAGAAAAGATTTTATTAAAAAAGGAGCGGTCAGCGCTTTCTTTTTAGGCATCTCCTCGGCCTTCGGAAATTTGTTAAGTAATAACAACCCGGTAAAAACAAGCCGCTACCGCGGCATTGAGGGGGTTCTATCGCCAACCAACACCCACATGGTGGGCGACGGTTTTAAGGTGATGAATTTTTTTCCGAACGGCAAGGGTTTTGAAGAGCGCATGAGTCCGTTTTTCCTGCTGGATTTTAACGCAGAGGTAAATTTCCCTCCTTCTGAAATTTCAAGAGGCGTTGGTGTTCACCCACACCGTGGCATAGAAACCATTACTTTCGCCTACAAGGGCAGCGTGGCGCATCACGACAGTGCCGGCAACAGTGGCATCATCAACCCGGGCGATGTGCAGTGGATGACAGCGGGAGGCGGCGTTCTGCACAAAGAATACCATGAAGAGAGCTTCGATAAAAAAGGCGGCGCCTTCGAAATGGTGCAACTCTGGATCAATCTGCCTAAGAAACACAAAATGACCCCAGCCAAATACCAGAGCATTTTGCATTCAAAAAAACCAAAACACGATCTGGAGCAGGGTGCCGTTCACGTGGTGGCAGGCGAATACAATGGTGTTAAAGGTGTTGCCAACACTTTTTCGCCAGTACATATTTACGATATACACTTGAACCCGGGCGGCAAAGTAGATTTTACTTTACCCGCAAATTATAATTCGGGAATATTGGTAATAGACGGTGACATTGTGATCAATGAAACTGCCGTTTCTGAAAATCATTATGTACAGTTGAAAAATGAGGCCGGGGAAATTCACATCAAAGCCAATAAAAAAACAATCTTATTGGTGTTAAGCGGTGAACCCTTAAATGAGCCCTACGTGAGTTATGGGCCTTTTGTAATGAACACCAACGAAGAAATCAAACAGGCCATTGAAGACTACAACAATGGGAAGTTTGGGTTTTTACAGGATTGATCGACAAAAAAAATCAATCAATACACTTTGATTTTCCTGAACCGTCCGTTTTTATAAAACAAAGAGTCACTGATAGGAGAACAATATTCTGTGTAATGAGAAATTTCTCTTACTCTTCCGTTTTTCCAGTATCTGAGTTGCCTGCCGATGGGAGCCACCCAGGTACCGGTGGCTGTTTTAACCACAACCACCGTGCCACTGGATTTTAAATTGCCGTTTAAATAATAAGTCTTAAGTAACCTTGAAGTGATTGTCCAGTTAACAAGGTGACTGTAACTCATCTTCATTTTGTATTTTAAAACATCGTCCCAGTAAAATTCCACGGCTTTTTCCCGGTCGTTGTAAGTGGCCGACACTATGCAAAGGGATGAATCGCTAAAAAGCGTGTTTTGTGACGAAAGAGGAAGAAATAAAAAAAGAGAGGCAATTGCCAGAAACACGAATCGCCTGTTACTCTTTGTCATCCCCGCCTTGCGTATCTGTTTTTTTGCTGAGGAAATTGCCGTTGGCGTCAAAGATCAGATCGAATTTTTCGCTGCTTTTTTTCAACTCCGTTTCAAAGGTTTGCGCGCCGCTTGGCATAGTAATTTGTGAAACCTCTGAAATTTTATAACCCGGGAAGTCTTTTTCTATAATATCCAAAACCATTTTGGGCAGCGCACTCTGGCTGATCTCTTGCTCTGTTTCGACGATGGTGCCGTCTGCATTAAAAGTAGCCGATGTTTCTTTTTTATTGACTTTGAATTCCGCTTCATAATTGCCATTCTTTTCTTTTTCCCATGACTTGACCGAAACGCCTTTGAAGTTTTCGTTAAAGGCATCGATCACAGGCTTTGGCACATCCTGGCTTTTTACATGTTGCGCCATGATGGCATTGGTGATGAGCGTTAATGCGGCTGCGATGATAACTGTTTTCATTCGAATGGTTTTAAAATGAACATAGAAAAGCTAATCTAAAATAAACAATTACGGGGACATTTCCGTGAGATTTTTTTCGTCTACGCGGAAGCCGGTTTTATATTTAAGCGTTCTCCAGAGTTTCAAGATCCAATTTTTTCATTTTCAGGAGTGCCTGCATGACCCTGTTTCCTTTTGCGGGATTGCTCATTAACTTGCCGAGATTGGCGGGTACGATCTGCCAGGATACCCCGAATTTATCCACCAGCCACCCGCACATGCTCTCTGCGCCGCCTTCGCTGAGTTTGTGCCAGTAATGGTCTATCTCTTTTTGTGTTTCGCAGTTCACAACAAACGAAACGCCTTCGTTAAAAGTGTAATTGTGCTCGCCGGGCCCGTCCATGGCAATCACCTGGTATTTGTTCAGGTTAAATTCAGAGAACATTACCTTGCCTGCGTTTGTATCTCCGGCAGGGTAGGGCAGCAGGTTGTCGGTAGCGGCATTCTCAAAAATGGAAGTGTAATGATCGATGGCCTCCTTCGCTCTACCGAATTGTTTGTTAGTAAAAAGCATGGAAGGTGTGATCTTTTGTTTATCGCCTGCTTTATTCACGACCGAGATCTGCCAGGTGACACCGAATTTATCCTGCAACCAGCCATACCGCTCGCTCCAGGCTTGTTTATCGATGGGGATCAGGGCTTTTCCGCCATCAATCAGTTTGTCCCATAAGTGGTTGGTGTCTTCGATATTTTCGCACCATACAAAAAATGAAATGGCTGGTGTGATCTTAAATTGCGGGCCACCATTTAATCCCATGAACCTGCTGCCGTTTAGTTCAAACATCACCACCATTGGATTTTCAGATGTGATCTTTGCGTTTTTAAAAAGCGGACAATAAAATTCGGCCGCGGCTTTTGCCTGCCCGTCGAACCAAATGCATGGATAAATTGAATCTTTCATAGTGGTTTTTTGAGGTTTGTTGGGGCTTATTTTTCGTTTTTATAGACTGTACCATCCTTCATCACAAACTTTACCTGCTCCAGCAAGGTGATGTCTTTAATGGGATCGCCATTCACTGCAATGATGTCAGCCCATTTGCCAGGGCTAACGGATCCTGTTTTTTTGTCTATATCCAGAAGTTCCGCAGCGTTTTTAGTGGCGGATTGTATGGCCTGCATGGGCGTCATCCCGGCTTTTACCAGGTAAGAAAAATCTTTGGCGTTTAAACCGTGTGGCATCACACAGGCGTCGGTGCCATAAGCGATCTTTACACCGGCTTTCACGAGTTTTACGAGGCCTTCTTCTTTTTGTCTGGAGAGGCTCTTTGCTTTGAGAATTATTTTTTCGGGGAAGCCTTTTTTACTGTAGGTGTTGATGATGTAATCCAAAGCAAACATGGTGGGCACCATGTAGGTCCCTTTCTCTTTCATGAGTTTCACGGTTTCATCGTCAACAATGCTGCAGTGTTCAACAGAATTCACACCAGCCAGTACCGCTCTTTTAATGCCTTCGGTGCCGTGGGCATGTGCCGCCACTTTTCGGCCCCACATGTGGGCTTCATCCACCAGGGCTTTCATTTCTTCAAAGCTGTATTGAGGCGCGCCTACACTTTCTTCTTCCGAAAGCACACCCGCGGTGGCGCAGAATTTTATCACGTCGGCGCCCCACTTCACGTTGTTGCGCACGCGCCTGCGGATCTCGTCCACACCATCGGCAACACCTGTAAAATCTGGGTTGGAATTCATTTTAAGGTCGGGATTAAAACCAGTTAGGTCGCAATGCCCGCCGGTAGCGCCCAACGTAAAACAGGCCACACGCATCCTGGGTCCTTCGATAATGCCTTTGTTGATGGCGTCGCGCAACGACACATCAATTAAGGCGTCTGACCCGAGGTCGCGGCAGGTGGTAAAACCCGCCATCAAGGTGCGTTTGGTGAATACCGGTGCCTGCACGGCGTAATCAATGGGTGTTTTCCTGAAAATATCGGCGTAATAATCGCCACTGGGCTCCTGCGATAAGTGGGTGTGACAATCCATTAAACCAGGCAGCACAGTGCTGTTGCTGAGGTCGATTACTTCTGCACCCTGTGGGATCACGATGGCCGCACCCACATAGGTGATCACGTTGCTGTCGATGATGATCACCTGGTCGTTCAACACATTGCCGTTGATCACGTCGATGAGTTTACCGGCCTTGATGGCTTTAATTCGGCTTTGCGCCATCGTTGCGGCAAAAGAAAAAACCAACAACACAAACGAAAGGAATATTTTATTTTTCATATGGGATTTATTACTTGATTTCAATAGGACCCGGTTTAAGACCAAGAGAAATAGCGATTTTAATTTTTGGAACCAGAACTTTTAGTGTTTCATAACGGTTGTCAGCAGCGTTAAGCACAATAACAGCGATACTATACTTCAAAAAATTTTGTTGATATTGTAAATTTCTGTCAAACGTTATCAGTGCATCAAAATTGTCGGCGATCATCAATTTTAGTAAATCACCATTGGTATTTCCAGACCAGGATTTATCATGGATAGTAAAAATATCATAGTCGCTAAAATCCTGTTTAAGCCGCTTCGGAAGATTTTCGTCAAGCAGCAGCCTCATAAATTTTTTTGATGTCTTTTGAACTCAAAAGTTTACCGGCGATTTCAAGAACAGTTACTGCATGTTCTTTTTTGACAGAAGGAAAGTCTTCCAGGAATTGGTTGAGGGAAACGCCGTTTTCGAGATGCCAAAATAAAGATGCAATGGCCACTCTGGTTCCTTTAAAAACAGGTTGACCTCCTAGAACTTCATTATCAATCGAGATACAGTCAATTACGTTTACCACAGATCTAAGATACACAAAACTTTTTTTATGTCAAAACCACGGCTCGATCTGTTTGTCGGACTTCATTGCGCGCTCAAATACGCTCTCCCATAACTGCTCCAATGTTCTTTATCGCGGATCAGATAATGCTCCTGACCAGTCATGGGGCATGTTTTAAGAGTATTTGGCCCCTCCAGACAGGCATAAATTTAGTCAGTTTTTGTGTCTGGTTTAAAACGCGAGTTAACGTTTTGTAGCAGCCTGAATAACCTGACTTTTACCCCAAAACCTGTGACGAAAAATCAATGTGTGACTAAGCACAATACTAAATTTTGAACACAGAACTTAGCTTTTTGGGAAGATGCTGCCAGTAGCAATTATTTTCATTTAGCTTTTTCCTGCTTAAGTATATTTTCAAATCTTGTCCTGCTTATGTAATGGTCTGCCAGTAATTCCCCGTCTTTTATCAAACTAAATGTTCCAAACCCCGAAGGGGCTTTTTGTGCCTCTTTTGGCGTCTGTAACTTTTTTACTATCAGTTTAATTTCGTTGTCAATAGCTGATTGTTTTATATCAGTAATTGATTTTTCGTGCCAAGGGCATTGGTCTGAATAAACTAAATGCCAACCCTTGTATTTCTTTTGTTCTTTTGTCCAGTCTATAAACTTTGGGCTTTTTGCATTGGCATCAAATGACTTAACCATTAACTCAAAGCGGTCAAGTTTTTCTGAGACACAAAAGTTATTCTTTTCATAAAGTGTCTTATTCGCCATCCAGGGGCCATCACTGCTCATAGCACAAATACCTGATTTGCCATTTTTCTTAGCGTCCAATTCACATAGCTGAATTAGGTAACTTCCAACTCCTTTTTCTTTCGCATCCTTCGCAAATAACGCAATGCACTGAATGAAGTAGAAGTTGTCTGCCTCAATCGGCCGCCAGGCCAATTCGGATGGCAGGTATTCTATAAAACCAATTTGTTTTCCGGCACTATCTTTTGCAATTTTAATTTTTAGGCCTTTATTGATTTTTGTTTTAAACCACTCAACTTTCGCAACATAACCTGGAGATTTTTTATCCCTGATGCAGTATACGCCTGCTTCAGAAATAGTGTCTGCCGTGACGTCTACAATGTTTATGTTGTCATTTTTCTTTGCCATGGTATAACATGATTTTTGTTGTTTTTGAGAACAGGGGTAACGGTTTCGGGCTTTGCGTTGCTGGGCTCCCGGTAATTATCGGGATGAAACCCTCAACTGTCTGCCAGCACCAGCGTTTATTAATTGATCAAATGTTTCTATTCGTACTTTCCGCCCACTCACGCAAAACCCGTGTCAGCGGTTCGTTGTTGTCTTGTCTATAGTTTGCATATCATTACATTTCTTCTCGTCCCTGCCTTTTTCAAAAAAGTGAAATCAACTTTTTCGAATGTCTTTACAAATCCCATAAACCTATAACTTGGAGAGTCTGGGTCTACAGGATAAGCCTCCAGATATTTGGCCCCATTTTTTTTCGCGTATTTTTTTGCATGCTCAATGAGTAGGTCAATTAGCCCCCTATCTCTAAATTCTTTCTTTATGTAAAAACAGGCAATCGACCAAACGTTTTCAAAACGATCTTCACCACCAAGTCTTTGATAGGTTTCTCTTGGTGCAACAGAACACCATGCAATTGGCTCACTATTCATATAGGCCAAAAGTCCGATTGGTGTTTTATCCATTACTCGCTGTTGAATGAACTTCTTTCTATTGACCGAAGTGTTTTCTTTTAACTCTTCCTTTGTCATACGCCAAGCCATACACCAACAGTAGCTGGGTCCACCTTTTGACTGAAAGAGTGTTTCAAAGTCGGCCCAGTTGCTTTTGTCGACCGGTTTTATTTTTATGTTTTTAAGTGACGTCATAAATGACAGCATAACGTTTGGTGGCTACCCGAAGGTGGCGGTATGGAACACTAAACTGTTTATACGGACCAATATTTGATTGGTATACAAATGATTGTTTCAGCACTTTCCAGCCACTTTTGGGTAGGTGTTGTAAGCTGCAGTGCATAATTAATTTAAGTTTCAAGTAGTTATGTTAAATTCTTTTTTGACTAAGTTTCTACATGTTTTCCATGAACCCCTTTCTGTTATTGAGCCATCATTCTTGTCAATTTTTGAAAAGAAAATATTCCAAATTTTTTCAATGGAATGGTCTTCTAATGTCGGATTCCAAGAAGGACTTTGTCGCCAAGTAGTCGCCCAACGTTTACATAGTACTTCAAACATTTTATTGTTATAGGCAATGACAAGAGCTGTGCATATTGCAGCAATACTCTGTAATTGACCATAACCGATACAAACTTTAATTAAATTTGACGAAGGTGGAATGTCTAGTAATAGTGCATTCTTTCCAGCCATGTATCGGCCAGAATGCACTATGCCGTGTCTTAATTCACAAACTTTAGCGAATTCATTTAGTATTGGGGTTAAATTCAATTCCACGCCTACATACTTTTTTGTTACTTCAATTATTTTTTTTGAGTCAGAGAACGAAATATGCTCAAAAGCTCCTCTAGTTATGAATTCATCTGGATGCCATAGTACGGAGCCAAAATTGATATTGTTGTCTGCCGCATTCTTTTTGGTTATGTCACAAATATTGAGAATTTCACTTAAGACAGATCTAAAGTAGTTTTCGGTTAGCGATACAAGAGCAACTACATTGGCACAACCTACCCAATCTTCTGCATTAACAGTAGTTGGAGTATTTCTCAGAATTTTTCTTGATTCTAAATAAAAAATATCAATAGGAGAATTCTTCGGTATAATCTTAGTAACTACGAAAGTTGAAATCGCAGCTAATTGCTCGGGGCCTACAGTTTGTGTTATGAGTTTTCTCCAGTCCATATTTTAAGCAATGAATTCTTCAGCATAGGTTTTTATCTTATTCGCCCAATATGGACCTATCTGAGGTACCTTAAAAAGTTGTCGATTATCAGTATCCAATAAAACATCTTTTATGGTACTTATTCTAGAATTTGCTTTAATTGTTTGTGATCTGTTTTGAGTAATTGGTAGATTTTCTATTCCTTGGCTAACAATACTTTCAAAAATTGAAATATCTTTTAGTTTTGCGCCGCAATTCGAACAAAATTTAGATTCTTCGGACAGTCTTGAAGTATTACAAACTGGACAAGGTGGTAGGGCAAGTGAAAACATTTTGGTCGTGTCAATAGCTTGAAGTATGCTGTTTTCAGTATGTCTCGGATAATGATGGCTTGGTCGATTTTCAAATGCCTCACAGTAATTGTCGAAATTTATACCTCGACTACTGAAAAAAGCATTGCGATCAATTATTGCAGAATAATGTAATTCATATAGTTCGTAAACACCTTTACCACCTCTGTTACTTATTCCATGTGATGAAATTAATCCAGCATATTGAAAAAAACCTACCACCTTATTCAATTCAGAACTAATAGGCCTTTTAATAGCAATTATTGAACTCTGTTTTTGAACTTCGCCTTGCTTATTGAATTCTTTTAAAATGCGAAGACAATTTTCATAAACATTTGCACCGGTTGCTATGAAATTGGAATACATTGGAAGTTTAATTCTTAAAGTATCATAAATACTGTAAGTGTTGTTGTAATTCGTTTTTACAGCTGATGAAACGCCTTTTGCTGTCAACTTAAGATTTAATGAATTGTCTTCATCATTAACATTATTGAACTCCGCAATCATATTCAACAATGCTCTTGGGATACCATAAGCAGCAAAGCAAATAGTGTTTAATAACGAAATATTGGCAGACAATTGACGATATGCATCATTTCCTAGTCTTGTTTTTAGTAAAGAATGCATGAAGTTTAAATAACCAGCTGAATTCGGTTTTATCCAAACATCAATTTCTTCTGCATCATGACCGATGTGAAATGATGATGAATATGATGTCACACCAGGATAAACTGCAGCCTTTGGTGAAATAGCTTTAGTTTTTATTTCCCTAAAAAACTCAAAGAAATCGTGTTGCTGTTCTGAAGAAAAGGCGTGACCCGCATCATCTAAAAGTATTACACATCTAGATCTATTTATTCTTTCTAAATATGAATTAATGACGTCAATCAACTCTGTAATGTTTGTGTTTATTTGATCATTAGATTCAATTTGACCAAGTTCTAAGTTATTAATTGCTTTTTCAACAGTAGTGAGCAAAGGTTTCGCATCATTAATATTAATATTGAGTGAAACGACTGATGTATAAAGTCCATGAAAAACTTTATAAAGCAACCATTGATTAAACCAAAAGGCCGCATTTGGATTTGTTCTATATAGCGGTTCGAGTTTAAGGGAAGATTTGAAATTCACATAAATTGGCAACGTTGTAGCATTGGAGTCTTGAATTAGAATATTGTATACTTTTAATAACAAAGTAGTTTTACCACATCCTCTAGGTCCAGTAATAAGCTTGGAACCAGATTGACTTAGCTTTCTAATAATGATTGCTTCGTTATGAACACTAGTTGACCAGTCTGTAAATGCTTTTACAGATAGATATTCAGCTTGTTCTGTGAAAATTTCGCTATTGTTCATTTTAAGTATTTATTATTTCTCTTTTTAATTGCATTACGGCTAACTACCCGCTAACCGCACCTAAATCCGTTTGTAATCATTTTAAGACGCTTGAACTCATCTCTTAACGACAATTGCCTACGAATACAACTTAATCAGTTTCCCTAAAATCTCTATGGCGCTGAGGCTGATCACCGTGCCAGGTCCAAAGATAGAAGTCACACCGGCTTTAAACAAAAAATCGTAATCCTGCTGGGGGATCACGCCACCGGCCACTACCATGATGTCTTCACGCCCGAATTTTTTTAATTCTGCTATCACTTGTGGCACTAACGTTTTGTGTCCTGCCGCAAGACTCGATACGCCCAGGATGTGCACGTCGTTTTCAACGGCCTGTTTGGCGGCTTCTGCCGGGGTTTGAAAAAGCGGACCAATGTCCACGTCAAAGCCCATGTCGGCAAAGCTGGTGGCGATCACCTTGGCACCACGGTCGTGCCCGTCCTGTCCCATCTTGGCGATCATGATGCGGGGTCGCCTGCCGTCTATGGCAGCGAAGGCATCCGCCAGCCTGCGTGCTTCTGAAAAGTGAATGTCCATTTTTATTTCTTTGCTGTAAACACCGGCTATGGATTTGATCTGGGCCTTGTACCTGCCAAACACAATTTCCAGCGCGGTGGAGATCTCGCCGAGGGTGCAACGGCATTCTGCGGCAATTACTGCTAATTCCAATAAATTGCCTTTGCCTGTTCTGGCGCAGTCAGTGAGGTCGTTGAGCGCTTTTTCCACCTTGGCAGTATCGCGTTCGGCCCTTAATTTTTTTAATCTTTCCAGTTGCTGCGCCCGTACTTTGGTATTGTCCACATCCCGCACTTCCACTTCCGATTTTTCATTCACCTGGTAACGGTTCACCCCTACAATGATGTCTTTGGCACCGTCTATCCTCGCTTGTTTCCGTGCAGCGGCCTCCTCAATTCTCATTTTGGGAATGCCTGTTTCAATGGCTTTGGCCATGCCACCCAGTTTTTCAACTTCCTCAATCAAAGCCCAGGCTTTGTGCGCGAGTTCATGCGTTAGTTTTTCAACATGGTAGCTGCCACCCCAGGGATCTACCACCCGCGTAATATTGGTTTCGTTCTGTAAAATCAATTGTGTATTGCGGGCAATGCGCGCGCTGAAATCGGTGGGCAGGGCAATGGCCTCATCCAGGGCGTTGGTATGTAAACTTTGTGTGTGCCCCATTACCGCTGCCAGGGCCTCAACACAGGTACGCGTGACATTATTAAATGGATCCTGTTCGGTAAGGCTCCAGCCACTGGTCTGGCAATGGGTGCGCAGGGCCAGCGATTTAGGATCTTTAGCATTGAACTGTTTTACAATTTTTGCCCAGAGCATTCTTGCCGCGCGCATCTTGGCGATCTCCATAAAATGATTCATGCCTATGGCCCAGAAAAAAGACAAGCGGGGCGCGAAGGTATCAATGTCTAAACCAGAATTGATGCCGGTGCGCAGATATTCCAATCCGTCGGCAAGGGTATAAGCCAGCTCCAGGTCAGCCGTTGCGCCGGCTTCCTGCATGTGGTAACCACTGATGGAAATGGAATTGAACCTGGGCATGTGTTTAGAGGTGTATTCAAAAATATCTGAAATGATCTTCATGCTGGGTCCCGGCGGATAGATGTAGGTATTCCGCACCATGAACTCCTTTAATATGTCATTCTGTATGGTGCCGGTGAGCTGTTCAGGGCTCACACCCTGTTCCTTAGCCGCCACAATGTAAAAAGCGAGTATGGGCAACACCGCGCCATTCATGGTCATCGACACGCTCATTTCGTTGAGGGGGATCTGGTCGAAGAGGATCTTCATGTCGAGTATGCTGTCTATGGCCACACCGGCCTTGCCAACATCACCTTCCACGCGTTCATTGTCACTGTCGTAACCCCTGTGTGTGGCCAGGTCAAATGCAACCGACAAGCCTTTTTGTCCGCCAGCAAGGTTGCGCCTGTAAAAAGCGTTGCTCTCTTCCGCGGTGCTGAAACCAGCGTATTGCCTGATGGTCCAAGGATTTTTAACGTACATGCTGCCGTAAGGCCCGCGGAGAAAAGGCGGCAAGCCGGCGGCATAATTTAAATGCTCAAAATCCTTTATGTCTGCATAGAGGTAGTTTTCACTGATGTCTATTTGTTCGGCGGTATTAAATGCTGTTGCTGCGGGTACCTTACTGGCGCCGCTGGCTGTATACTGGAGATGATTTAAAGGTTTGCGCATTTTTATTTAAAATAATTTTCGAGTTCAAAATTCAGAACCGGATTGTTGATGGCCATGTGTTTTAATTCTTCGAGTTGTGTCGCGTCAATCCGGATCGTTTCTTTTTCATTCCTGAATTTATTTACCCCAATCGAAACCTGCTGGTGGGTGTTCACCAGCACAGCCTTATCTGCTGCCTGAAGAGTGATCTCATTTGAAAAAATCTTTTTTTCAAGGCATTGAAAATAACCGCCTTCATTTTCGAAACGTTTCAGGGTTTCAAGGGCCTTAGTGGCGATGGCGTCGGTAATGCTTTCGATGTAATAAGCACCGCAGGCAATATCGGCCATTTTATCGAGGTAACTTTCTTCTTTTAAGATGAGTTGCTGGTTCACAGCCATGCGTTCTGAAAGATTCGGGTTAACGGGAAATAACAGGTCGAAGTTTGTTACAAGCAGTTCGTTGCAGCCTCCCGAAACAGCAGCCATTGACTCAATCGTGGTTCTCAGCAGGTTGTTGTAACTGTCGGAAATCGATTTGTTGGTGAGGCTGGTTTCAACGATCACATAGAGTTCGTTTTTGATGCCGTATTCGGCATTGAGGTTGTTCCAGAGTCTCCGGATGGCCCGGAGTTTGGCGATCTGCATAAAATAATCGGAGTTCACACCGGTTTTAACAACAAAAGGTGCTAAAGGCATGCTGTTTTTTTCCGAAAATCTGTTGAGGAATTCATTCAGACCTGAAAGGATCAGCGCCACTTCATAATACGCGTAACAATTAAGATTGTGAAAATGCAGGGCGTTGAAACATGCGGTTTTTATGTTCGGAAGCAGTCTGTATTTTTCAGTTGCCTGCGTCCATTTCTCCAGGTCAGATTCGTTTGCGAGCCTGCGTGGAAATAAAGCGCAGGACAGGCTGTAAAGGTCGAATTGTTGCGAGAGCCAGTTATCCAGTAAAGGCAACTCAGATGGCGCGGCATAAAATGTTGATTGGATGAAATTCAGCCCTACCTCGTGGAGCGCTACAGAAGGATCCAGGCCTTCACAATTTACCGAGATGGCTGTGGCCCCGCTGTTCAATTGCTTCAGCACCTGCCTGTTCATTGCTTTTTGATCGCCCTGCACCGCGTGCACGCAAATTTCCCAGTTGGCATGTGTAAAAGCCGGCTGGTATTGTTCTTTGAGATCTTCAGACGTGTAAAATGGCTGGATATCAATGCCGTTTTCATTTTTCCAAACCAGGCTTTCAAAGGCCTCACCTTTCAGGTCTTTGATGATCCTTGCTTTCCATTCGGCGGCGGTGTTCGGTTTAAACTCAGAAAATAGTTGCTGCATCGTTAATAAAATTTAGGGCCTCACTACAGGTGATGCCAGATTGGGTATGGGCAAATCACCTCTTAAAAAAGCTGGCTCACTTCTTTTTTTATGTATTCCAGCGCCACATCATTGGGCAGCTTTTTTTCAAGATTGGAGGTAATGTTGAGGATCATCATGGCCAGATCATTGCTGGTGGCGTCGTGCGGTACTTTGGTGGCCGAAACGTTCACGAGTTTGGTGATCTCTTCTTTGGCGGTTTTTACCAGTTCCCACGAATTGTAACTCACGTAGATCTGCTGCGCCAGGTTATGCTCATATTCACTTTTGATGGTTTTAATCAATTCCATGTGTAACTGATGCGCAGTAAATCCGTGTTTGTTCACACGCACCACGATGCTGTTTGGATGGATCCTCTCGAGGAAAATAACCACACGTTCATAGGCCTGTAATCTTAAAGGGGTGGTGGTGTTTTGATTGTTTTTTTTAAGGTCGTGATCGCGCCGTTTCTGATCATTGTCTAAAAACCGCTGCACAATTAAAAAAGCCGCGAAGAACACAGCGGTGGCCGGTAAAATTATTTTTAAAATCTCAATAAAGGCGTCCATAATATTGTATTGCTAGCCCCGAATATCGGGTTTTTAAACAGATTTTAAAATCTTTTTTTAGTCATTTTTGGATATAAATTTATATGGTTTATGGAAACAGCTTTCTCCGCGCATCTTCAATAAAAATCTAATTATGCCATTCAAAAATTCACTAAGTATTTTTTTTGTTGTCATCACCTCGGTTACTGTCGCACTCGGCCTCACCATTATTAACCGGCAGCTTTTGCCGGGTAAAAATGACACATATCCTCAGATGTGGAAAAGGGTTGACAGTTGCGAACGCAAAGGTTTAACCGAAAGCGCGTTAAAAATAGTAAGCGGCATATACGAGCGCGCCAGGACCGAGAACAATGCGCAGCAGTTTGTAAAGGCCGTGATCTACAAAATGAAGTTCGCGCAGTACAAAGAAGAGTTTTCGCAGGAAAAAAACATCAATGAACTGGCCGAGGAAGCCGCGAAGGCAAAGTTCCCGGTAAAACCTGTGCTTCACAGCATCCTGGCTGATGCCTACTGGCAATATTACCAGGCAAACCGCTGGAAATTCTACAACAGGTCGCAAACGGTGAGTTTTGATAAAAACGACATCGCCACCTACGATCTCAAGGCCCTGGTGAATGCCGCGGTTTATAATTACAGAGCCTCGCTGAGCGACAGCGTGTTATTGAAACAAACGAAGCTTGATCTTTTTGAAGAAGTGATCCTGCCCGGAACAGCCTCAGCAAGGCTCTGGCGGCCAACGCTCTATGATTTCCTGGCGCACAGGGCACTCGATTTTTTTAAGAACACTGAGGCAGACGTCACAAAAGCAGCAAATCAGTTTGCCATCAACGACGATGACTATTTAAAACCTTACCCTGCTTTTTTAAAACTGCCGGTGCCCCGGCCGCAAGACAGTCTTGACCTTGCTTATTATGCGGTTAGATTATTCCAGGACCTGCTCAGCTTTCAGCTGAAAACAAACAACCAGGATGGCCTGGCCGATCTGGAAATGGAGCGCCTGGCATTTACCTACGCCAATTCAAAAAACCAATTCAGGGATTCTCTCTACCTCGAAACAATAAAGGCAACAGCGCTTCGTTTTCAGAACAGCAGCCGCGCCGGCGAGATCAGACACCTCGAAGCCTTGTGGTGGCTGTCGAAATCACCTGAGTACAAACCCCTCGAAAGCGACCGCTTCAAATGGCACAGAAAAAAGGCGCTGGAGATCTGCAACGAGATCATTAAAAAGTACCCCAGATCACGCGGCGCCCAAATGGCTACCAATACCGCGAACAACATCCGCGGGAAAAACCTCTCCCTCACAGCAGAGCAGGTAAACGAGCCCCAACAACCCAACCGTGTGCTCATCCATTACA
This sequence comes from Chloridella minuta, assembly GCA_032273045.1. Taxonomy (NCBI): domain Eukaryota; class Xanthophyceae; order Mischococcales; family Pleurochloridaceae; genus Chloridella; species Chloridella minuta. The sequence continues at coordinate 109,767 of JAUKPQ010031464.1, read as the reverse complement.
GCAATGTTACAAAAGTATATTTCCGACTTGTTAAAACAGATTATTTCGCCTACCAGAAACTCATAAGGCGACAATATGAAAAAGATTTTGTTTCGAAGATTCTTGCCCTTCCAACAGCTCAGGCTTTCGAACAAATGCTGCCCGAAGATCCGGATTTTAACCCGCACGCGGTTGAAGCCAAAGTACCGCCGCTCGAACATGGTTATTATGTGCTTGTTGCTTCTGATTCGCCACAGTTTTCGACAAAGGAAGCTGTGGTCAATTTTCAGCTCTACATTGTTTCAGACCTGGCTTACATCCATAAAAATAAAGCAACAGGCGGTTATGACTTTTATGTCCTGAACCGTCAAACCGGTAAACCTGTGAAACAGGCAACGGCCCAGGTTTTATTTAATACCTACGATTATAAAAACAATGCCTACGAATTCTCAAAGGGCAAAAGCTATACCACCGATGACAATGGCCACTTCGAGCTCGCAGGGGACGATAACAACACGAATAATTTTTTTGTGGAGTTCACTTCAGGCAAAGACAAACTCATGTCGGACGGCAATTTTTACAACTACCGCGATTATGAAAACAACAGCGGTGAGACCCGCTCGTTTATTTTTACCGACAGGGCTATTTACAGGCCAGGGCAAACCATTTATTTTAAGGCCATAGTTTTAAAGAGCTTAAAGAACAGGAGCGAGATTCTTACGGGGCACAGGGTAACGCTTACCTTTTATGATGTGAACCATGAAAAAATTTCGGCACAGGACCTGGTGACAAACGATTATGGCACTGTTTCGGGTTCGTTCACAGCCCCACAGGGCGTTTTAACCGGGCAGATGCAGATCACCGACGGTTATGGCTCGGTATCGGTTTCGGTGGAAGAATACAAACGCCCGAAATTTGAAACACGCTTCGATAACTTAAAGGGAAGTTATAAAATAAATGAACAGGTGAGCCTGAAGGGTTTTGCGAAAGCCTACGCCGGGAATAATATCGATAACGCGGATGTGAAATACAGGGTGTTGCGCCGGGTCAATTATCCTGATTGGTGGTACTGGTACAGGCCTTATCAAAACACTTCCACCGCTGAGGTGGAAATCACCAACGGTGTTCTTAAAACAGACGATCAGGGTTATTTTGAAATTAAATTCAGGGCTTTGCCTGATCCGGCTGCTGATAAAAAAGACAATCCTGTTTATACCTACCAAGTGATGGCCGATGTCACCGATATGAACGGCGAAACACGCAGCGCCCAGGTTGATTTCAGGGTGGGCTACAAGGCGCTTGAACTTGATTTTAACTGTCCCGCGATAATTAATGTTGCAGATCTGCGAAAGATGTCGGTAAGTGCCAGAAATTTAAATGGGGTTGAAGAATTTGTGAAAGGGAAGTTAACGGTTTACGAACTGACGCAACCTCAGAAGGTATTCAGGAAACGTTTGTGGGAGCAACCCGATAAACACTTATTCAGCCGTGAGACGTACTATAAATTATTTCCCCATGATTTGTACGAGGATGAAACCAACCAATACACATGGAAAAAATCCAAAAAAGTGTTCGACAGGAATTTTGATACAAAAACAGATAAAGACATTGTGATCACAGAATTTAAAAACCTGCCGCCCGGCGTTTATCTTGTTGAGGGGAGTTGTGTTGACAAAACGGGGGAAGAAATAAAGTCACTTAATTACATTACTGTTTTTAACCCCGCATCAAACGAACTGCCATTTAAAACGCCGCTCTGGCGTTATGACATCAAACAGATTGCCGAACCGGGAGAAACTGCCTCTTTTATCATGGCTTCGTCATACAACGATTTAAATTGTTTGTATGATTTGGAAAGCCAGGCGCGCAGGGAGCGCAAATTTATTGCTCCTTCGTTAAAGCCTGTTGAGATAAAGGTTATTGATGAAGACAGGGGAGGGATCAGCGCAAGTACACATTTTATAAAACATGGCCGGATCTATGCTGCGTCGCATTACATCACGGTGCCGTTTACAAACAAAGAGCTGGTAGTGGAATACGCCACCTTCAGAAATAAATTATTGCCGGGACAACAGGAAGAATGGACGCTGACCGTAAAAAACAAAAAAGGCGACAAAGCAGCGGCCGAGATGCTGGCCACACTTTACGACGCTTCGTTGGACGCGTTTAGCCCCAACGCCTGGAATTTTAATATCTACAATTCATTTTACCCGCGCGCCGCGTGGATGCATTCGCTTGAAGACGTGGTGCAGTCTTTCCCATACGGTAATTACAGGTATGATTATGTGAACGTTGACCCGCTTGATTACGACCGGCTGAACTATTTTGGCATGAATGATTATGCCGGCAGAAACGGCGGTTACCCCATGTATAAACAAAGCGCCAGGAACAGCGTTGCCTTTCAGGCCGAAGGCGCTGAACTTGATGAAGCCGTGAGCGCGCAAAGTGGCGTCGCGGCTTCACAAATCCCGGCTTTGAAAGCTGATGCCGTGCTCGCGGACAAAATATTCGGAGGTAACGCCAAAGACACAAAACCCGGATCTGAAAAGACACCTGTAGAAAAGATCCAGGAACAACAGCCGCCGCCGCGTAAAAACTTTAATGAAACCGCATTCTTTTTCCCGCAACTGCGAACCAACGAAAAGGGCGAAGTGCTCATTAAATTCACCATTCCTGAAAGCCTTACCAAATGGAAATTTATGGGCTTTGCCCATACCAGGGATTTAAGTTACGGACAAACGCAAAATGAGGTCATCACCCAGAAAGAACTGATGGTGGTGCCAAATGCGCCGCGCTTTTTCAGAGAGAATGATAAAATGACCTTTGTTTCCAAACTCTCCAATTTATCGTCGAAGGATTTATCGGGCAACGCGGAAATCAGATTTTATGACGCGTTCACAGAAAAAGAGATTTCAGATAAAATACTCCTTTCAGTAATAAAACCCCAGGCCTTCAATTTAAAAAAAGGCGCCAGCGTGGCATTGGAGTGGGAGATACAGGTACCGGAAGGACTGCAGGCCATCAAATACAGGGTTACGGCAATGGCAGGTAATTTCAGCGACGGTGAAGAAATGGTGGTGCCCGTGCTCACCAACCGGATGTTGGTAACTGAAAGCATGCCCTTGCCAATTCGCGGGAAACAAACCAGAGAATTTAATTTCGGAAAATTCATCAGCCAGAACAACAAATCGGCCACTTTGCGCAATCATGCGTATACACTGGAGTTTACGGCCAACCCGGCCTGGTATGCCGTTCAAAGTTTGCCTTACCTCATGGAGTATCCATACGAATGCGCTGAGCAGGTGTTTGCAAGGTACTATGCAAATGCCCTGGCCTCGCACATCGCCAATTCAAAACCGAAGATCCGGCAGATCTTTGATGCCTGGAAAAGCGGCAGTTCCCAATCCTTTCTCTCTAACCTCGAAAAAAATCAGGAATTAAAATCCCTTTTGCTGGAAGAAACACCCTGGGTTATGGCGGCTAAAAACGAATCTGAAAACAAAAAGCGCGTAGGTCTTTTATTTGACATGAATAAAATGGCCGGTGAACTGAACGCCGCGCTCATTAAACTGGAAAGCATGCAGACTGCCAATGGCGGCTGGCCATGGTTTAAAGGTTGTCCTGAAGACTGGTATATTTCACAACACATAATAACCGGGTTTGCGCACCTGCAAAAATTAGGGGTGATCAACATAGAAAACGACCCGCGGATCTCGCGCCTGGTGAACCAGGGGCTGGCTTTTTGCGATCAGCAGTTGCAGCGGCACTATTTAACCATGAAACAATACAACAAGAACTTTGAAAAGGAAAACCACCTGGATCAGGTCTGCATTCAGTATCTGTACATGCGCAGTTATTTCGGCGATGCCACCAATGTCAATAATGAAGCACTGAGTTATTATAAAAAACAATCCCAAAAATACTGGCTCGACAACAGCAGGTATATGCAGGCAATGACAGCGCTGGCTTTGAACCGTTATGGTGATAAAAAAACCGCGGCCGATATTCTTCGTTCCTTAAAGGAAAATGCATTGGTAAATGACGAAATGGGCATGTACTGGAAAGAGAATTATGGCGGTTATTACTGGTACCAGGCGCCTGTTGAGATGCAGGCCATGATGATAGAGGCCTTTGACGAAGTGGCGAACGACCTTAAATCGGTTGACGATCTTAAAACATGGCTCATCAAAAGCAAACAAACACAAAATTGGGGAACCACACGTGCCACCACGGAAGCCGTTTACGCGCTTTTACTCAGAGGATCCGACTGGTTGGCGACAGAACCCAACGTAGCGATCAGTCTGGGTTCAGTTGTGCTCGATCCCAAAAATGATCCTGAAATAAAATCAGAAGCAGGCACGGGTTATTTTAAAAAGACCTTTACCGGCTCAGACATACAACCGGCAATGGGGAAAGTGAAAGTGGTAAAAAAAGACCAGGGGGTGAGCTGGGGTGCCGTTTACTGGCAGTATTTTGAGCAACTCGATAAGATCACGCCTCATGAAACGCCTTTAAAGCTTACTAAAAAACTATTTGTTGAGAGTAATACCGCGAGTGGACCGGTAATTGTGCCAGTTACCGAAGCCGTTAAATTAAAGCGGGGCGATAAAATTAAAGTACGCATAGAACTGCGGGTGGACCGTGACATGGAGTATGTGCACCTGAAAGACATGAGAGCCGCGGGATTTGAACCCGTAAATGTTTTTAGCGGCTACCGTTACCAGGACGGTTTGGGCTACTATGAGGCCACCAAAGACGCCGCCACGAACTTTTTTATTTCGTATTTGCCAAAAGGCACTTATGTTTTTGAATACCCGGTGCTCATCAGTCACGCGGGTGATTTCAGCAACGGCATCAGCAGTATTCAATGCATGTATGCTCCCGAATTCACTTCTCATAGCGAAGGCCTGCGAGTAAAAACAGGCAAATAAAAATGTTATTGTAAAATGGCCCCTTAATTGCGGGCCGTTTTTTTTTGAGTTTTTTTATTGTGGACATATTTCTACGTCCCTTCCACTATCAGCCTTTTTAATTAAGTTTTGGTATAGATCGTCATGGTATAGCTTTTGATATTTATTTGAAACAAAAACAAAATCATGAAAAAAATAATTTTACCAGTAGCCTTATTGGCTATTATGTCTTCTTGTGGCCCAAACGCTGAAGAAATTGCAAAACGCGCTGAATATATGAAAGATTCTATCGAAAGAATGGAAAACGAAATGAAAGACCAGTTGGATGAACGCATGAAAGCCATGCAGGATTCAGTAAGCGCCCTTGCCGATTCAACCAACAAAAGGATGGAACGCCAGGTTGAAGCCGTGAAGGACCAAATGGAAGCAAAATCTGACGCAAACAAAAAAGAGATCAACCGCATGAAAAAAGAAGCTCAGAAAAAAGAAGACGCTACCAAACCAGAGAACGTGAAAGCGGGTCAGGGAAAAGGCTAAAGCAGCAGAAGTCTGCTTTGCTTCACTATAGCATTGCAACAGCAGTTTACGATAGTTATCGCTAGATCACTGGCAATTGCAAAACAAAAAAATCATAAATCAATCGCAATGGCGCAGGGAAACCCCGCGTTGCCTTCTAAAAAAAACAAAAAAAATGAAACATTCAAAAATAATATTAGTTGCTTTGGCATTTGCAGGATCGGTGTTAACCTCTTGTAAAAAAGACGACGTGAGTTCGCCATCCATTACCTTATACGGTGATAAAACAATTACACTTGAGTTACATCAGCCATACACCGAGGCTGGAGCAACAGCTGACGATTCGAAAGACGGTAATCTTACTTCGCAGATCGTGACCTCAGGCGCGCCTGACGTAAATAATGCTGGTATTTACACTATCAATTATTCTGTGAGTGACAAAGCCGGAAATTCTGGTGAAAACTCAAGGACAGTCATTGTAAAACACAGCCCGTCAACTATTGCAGGTACTTATGCTGTAAAAGATTCTTGTGGGAATTCCTCTACTTCATATGTTGAAATTGTAACGGTAAACGGTGATGCCAAACTAAAAGTGACACGTTTCGCGAACTACGATAACGCAGTGGTTTATTTTAATATCTCCGGAGAAACCAACTCTTCTATCGATGTGCCTGAGCAAACAACTGTATTGGCCGGAACACCTCCAGCAAACAGAAAATTTAAAGGTTCCGGCAGTATTGCTTCTAACGGAAAAAAATTCACAATTACCTATACTGAAACTACAAACAATACTGTTACCACCTGTACTGGTGTTTATACAAAACCTTAAACAATGGCTTGCTAAAAATACTTTAGCCAGCTGAATTTCAAAAAAAAACCACCGGTGCAACCGGTGGTTTTTTGTTTTCAGTAAGGTGCTTTTTACATTTGTTTGTCAAGTTTAGCCGCAAGCGTGGCTTTTGGCACTACGCCAACCTGCTTGTCAACCATCTCACCGTTTTTAAAATATAATAAAGTAGGTATGTTCCTGATTCCGTATTTGGCGCTGATACCCGAATTTAAGTCTACGTTAACCTTGCCAATTACTGCTTTACCGTCGTATTCTTTGGACAGCTCTTCTACCACAGGTCCAACCATGCGGCAGGGACCACACCATTCAGCCCAAAAATCCACTAATACCGGTTTGTCGCTTTTTAAGACTAACTCCTCGAAGTTCGCGTCTGTAATTTCTAATGCCATGTTTCTTTTGTTTTATTGATTAAATTTATTTTTACAAATATTATTCCAAATCAAATTTAAAGCCTTTCTGTCAGTTTTCATAAATCCTTATAAACACTAAGTCTGAATTAACTAACAATAACATTGTTCTTTCTGATGAAGAAAATACTCACCGCAACTGTGATTATCAGAAGGATAGAGCCGATCATAGAGATGAGATTGCCGGTTTTGTACGTGGCCGGTTCGAACCTGAACTCAACTTTATGCCTGCCCGCGGGAATCACCATGCCTCTGAGCACATAATTAACACCCACATGCGGTTTCAATTGCCCGTCAACATAAGCGTTCCAGCCTTTTGGATAATAGATCTCAGAAAAAACCGCAAATTCCTCTTCTCTGGTGTCGGTTTCATAAACCAAATAATTAGGCTGGTAGCTCAGCAACGCGATCCGACCTTCACCAGGATAATTGTCTTTATAATTGACTTCATCTTTAAATTGTTTCCTTGCAATGGCCTGTGTTTTTGTGTTGATGTGATAGAGGCCTACGATTTCGCTGTCGGCACTGTTTACCGTATTGATGTTTTTGACGAGCCAGGCGTTGCCATTCGCCTGGTCGTTTTTCAGGGCCAGTGCCTCTCGGCCTTCTCCCCCGGGCAGGATAATGTAACGTGTATTGAGCATGTTCAGCACATTTAAACTGCCGAGCAACTCTGCACGCATGCTGTCATTCCCGAGTGCCTTATTGGCATTTTTGTAAAAGCGGTCTATTTCTTTGTCTATATGAAAATCTATCAGTTCGGCGTATTTTTTCAGCTTAGCCCCGTGATAACCGCCCACCGATTTATGGAAATAAGATGTGGAGGCGTCGTTAAAAGTACTCACGTTCAGATTCAAAACCCGGTAATCCGGCGTGTTGTCTTTTAATATTTCTTCATCGGCGGTAGTTTTTTCGGCAATCAGGAGCTGGTTTTGTGCTTTGGATACAAAGGATTTGTTATCGAGGTACCGCGCGTCAACTGTCCAGAGATCGATCACAATAAAAATTCCCAGGAATGTGAATAACAATTGTTTATTGATCTTGCGGGTAAAATACAGGAACAATACACCGAAGCCGAGGAACACAAAGATGAGCGACCTGATGGCGTCAGATTTAAAGATGGCTTTACGGGCAAGTTCAAGTTGTGGCATGAGTTCGGCCATGTATGGTCTCACCTGGTTTTCAGGATTACCGGCCCGTACAGCCTGGTTTATCATTTCTTCTTCTTCGTTGCTGCCATGAAAGGTATTCAAAAGATCAGGAACCAGGTAGCCCAGAAGACAAAAACCTCCAACAACTGCGGCCGAAATAATAATAAGCTTTTTAAGCGAAGCTTCTTTTTTAATGAGGTTCAATTTTATCTTGTCCTCCCAGTTATTTACCTTAAGTATTTCATTCAACGCCAAAATGGCCAATAAAGGAATGGTAAGTTCGGCCACCACCAGGATCATGCTCACAGCCCTGAATTTATTGTAACCCGGGACATGATTCATGAAAAAATCAGTCAGCCCCATAAAATTATTTCCCCAGCTCAACGCGATGGTGAGCATGGTTGCTAAAAAAACAGGCCATTTGATAACGTTCTTAACAACAAACAAACCAAGCAGGGCCAGAAAAACAATAATGGCACCTATGTACACCGGTCCGCTTGTAAATGGCTGGTCGCCGAAGTATGCGTTGCCGCTGCCCACCTGCTCGCGGTAGTCGGCGTTTACTTTTTTCAGGGCATCAGGATTCGAATTCCTGATCACACCGCTCGGACCACCTTTAAAATCAGGGATCAGGAAAGTGAACGTTTCGCCAATGCCATAACTCCATTGGGTGGCGTAATCTTTGTTCAAGCCACTGGTTAAATTGCCGTCGTTGGCCTGTAGGTTCGCGTTGATGGTAAGTTCGGTTTTACTGCGTGTACTTAGTTTGCCATATTCATTTGTGCTCAAAAGGCTGGCCGCGTTTGGCAACAGCCCAATAAAGGAAGCCAAACAAAAAAAGCCAAAGGCTTTGAAGAACAGCTTGAGTTCTTTTTGCCTCAAAGCCGAATAAAAATAACCGGCAATAATAAAAGCGATGAGGATATACCCGTAATAGGAAATCTGCACATGGTTAGCGTTGAGCTCCATGGCCGTAAACAGGGCAGTAACCGCGAGGCCCTGCCAGTATCTGCCCCTGAAGAGCAGGATGATGCCACCCACCAGCGCCGGCAAATACCCAAGGGCATTGGCTTTGGAGTTGTGCCCGGCTTCTATGATAATAAGGAAATAAGAACTGAGACCATAGGCAACACCGCCAATGAGTGCGAGCCATGGATTCACCTGCAGGCAGAGCAGCAGGATAAAAAAGCCCAGGCAATACAAAAACAAATAACCGCCGGGATGGGGCAGGAAAAGCTTGAAGGCCCTGTCGGTTTTCGCTATCCAGTTGCCCGGATACAATGTAGAGACAAGATAAGCCGGCATACCACCAAACATGGAGTTGGTCCACAATGGTTCGCTGTGGTTCAAACTCCTGAAGTCGGCAATTTCTTTGCTCATGCCTTTGGCGCGGGCAATATCGTCTTGTTTTAATTCTTTACCGCTCAACAAGGGGCTGAAGTAAACAAGGGTAATGATGGCAAACACCACTATTGCTGTGGCGTGCGGCAGGTATTTCTTAAAGATCGGATTCATAATTTTCAGGTTTACAAATATATTAAATTATGCGCCTTTGGGCTGTTAGCGGTCACTAAAATAAAGCAATTAATAATTTTACCATCACATCTATTTTACTATTTTTGTAATCCTTTAAATAAATGGAAAACAAAAGTTATTTTGCTCATTCTTCGGCAGTTATTGACGAGGGATGTGAAATAGGGCCTGGTACTAAAATCTGGCATTTTTCACATGTAATGACGGGTTGCAAACTTGGCGACAATTGCAATCTGGGGCAGAATGTGGTTGTTTCGCCGGGTGTAGTGCTCGGTAAAAATGTGAAGGTGCAGAACAATGTTTCTATCTACACCGGCGTTACCTGCGATGATGATGTTTTTTTAGGACCTTCCATGGTTTTTACGAATGTGATCAATCCGCGCAGCGCTGTGAACCGCAAGTCTGAATACGCCAAAACTCATGTGGGCACAGGCGCTTCAATTGGCGCCAACGCCACCATTGTTTGCGGTCACAATATCGGTAAATTTGCTTTTATTGGCGCAGGTGCCGTTGTAACCAAACATGTGCCCGATTACGCACTGGTCATAGGCAATCCTTCGCGGCAGGTGGGCTGGATGAGTGAGTACGGACACCGGCTCGATTTTGATAAGCACGGCATGGCCTCCTGCAAAGAAAGCAACCAGCAATATCAGCTGGAAAATAATACTGTTAAACGGATCAGCTGATGAGCAAAATCAAATTCGCCGTAATTGGGCAGGGGCATATAGGAAAAAGACATTCTGAGATGGTTCGGAGAAATCCGGGCTGCGAACTGGTGGCCGTGTGTGACCTGTTGAGCCGCGAAAAACTTGGACTCGAAAACATAACCGAGAATTTTTATACAGACATTGACACGTTGCTGAGCTCTCACCCGGAAATTGATGTGGTGAATATCTGCAGTCCTAACGGTTTGCATGCTGAACATGCGCTAAAGGCCCTCGATCACAACAAACATGTGGTGGTTGAAAAACCCATGGCCCTGAACAAGGCAGATTGTGAAAAGATCATTTATTCGGCCCTGCACCACCATAAAACGGTTTTCTGCGTGATGCAGAACCGCTACTCGCCGCCAAGTGTGTGGTTAAAGGACATCGTGGATAAAAAAATACTGGGTGACACCTACATGGTGCAGTTAAATTGTTACTGGAACCGCGATGAAAGGTATTACAAACCCGGCAACTGGAAGGGTACCAAAGACTTCGACGGGGGCACACTCTTCACGCAATTCAGTCACTGGATCGATATCATGTACTGGATCTTCGGCGATATCATCAACATACAGGCTAAGTTTGCCGATTTTAACCATCAGAAAACAACAGCCTTTGAAGACAGCGGTTTTGTAAGTTTTGATTTTGTAAACGGGGGCATGGGTTGTATCAATTACTCCACGGCGGTTTGGGATAAAAACCTCGAATCCTCACTTACCATAGTGGGTAGCAAAGGCAGTGTGAAAGTGGGCGGGCAATACATGGACCAGATAGAGATTTGTAACATTAAAGATTACACCATGCCTGAACTGGAAGAAACCAATCCGGCGAACGACTATGGCGCCTACAAAGGTTCAGCCAACAATCACCACAATGTGATCGAAAACGTGGTGAATACACTCAACGGCAAAAACAAAATCTCCACCAACGCGCTCGAGGGCTTAAAAGTGGTGGATATCATCGAACGGATCTATTCGCTGCGTCCGGCGTCGGTACTAAAAAATAATCCGTGAAATAAAGTTTTTTGAATGGTTGCCCGGAAAGCAAGGTATTTAAAAATAAAAAAAATCAATTCGTAACAGAACAAAGCTTAAAGGATAAAATAAAAAGACGACAATGATCTACAACAAAATACTAAAGAAAGAAGCAACAGTAGCCGTTATCGGCCTTGGATATGTTGGATTGCCAATTGCGCTCGCCTTCGCTAAAAAAATAAGGGTGATAGGATTCGACATCAACGCCAAGCGTGTTGACATGATGAAAAAAGGCGTAGACCCAAGCCAGGAGTTGACAAAAAAAGATTTTGAAGGTGCAGACATTACCTTTACACATAAACTCGAAGACCTGAAAAAAGCCAGCTTTTATATTGTTGCTGTGCCGACACCTATCGACGAGCATAACCTGCCCGACCTTAAACCATTGATAGGCGCTTCAACCACGGTGGGCAAAGTGCTAAAAAAAGGTGATTATGTGGTGTATGAATCCACAGTTTATCCGGGCTGTACCGAAGAGGATTGCATCCCGGTTCTGGAGCAAAATTCGGGTCTTAAATTCATGAAAGACTTTAAGGTGGGTTATTCACCTGAAAGAATTAACCCAGGTGATAAGGAACATACCATTACCAAAATATTAAAGATCGTTAGCGGTTGTGATAAAGAAAGTTTGGAGAACATCGCCAGGACCTATGAGATCATTGTTGAGCCAGGCACACACAGGGCAGCCAGCATCAAAGTGGCTGAAGCTGCCAAGATCATTGAAAACACACAGCGCGACGTGAACATCGCTTTGATGAACGAATTGTCTATCATCTTCAATAAGATGAATATCAATACTTACGACGTACTCGAAGCGGCAGGCACCAAGTGGAACTTCCTGAGGTTCTCACCTGGGCTAGTTGGCGGGCATTGCATTGGGGTTGACCCATATTACCTCACACACAAGGCAGAGTCACTGGGTTACCACGCGCGCGTGATCAACAGCGGACGTTATGTGAACGACAGCATGGGTTTTTATGTGGCCAAGACCTGCGTCAAAAAAATCATCGCGGCAGGCAAAAACATTTCCAAATCAAAAGTACTGGTAATGGGTGCAACGTTTAAAGAAGACGTGAGCGACATTCGCAATAGCAAGGTGGCTGATATAGTAAAGGAATTAAAATCTTTTGGCGTGAAGGTGGAGATCGTTGATCCCCATGCCGACAGCGACGAATTAAAACATGAGTATGGTTTTGGCCTCAACAAACTGGCCAAAGGCTATGATGGTGTAATTGTAGCTGTGAACCACAAGGAATACAAAACCCTCGACGAAAAATTCTTCAAGAGCATACTTTCGAACAAAGGCATTTTGGTGGATGTAAAAGGCATGTATAAAAAAGGCATAAAAGGCCTTACATACTGGAGCCTGTAATAATGTATGTCGTGTTAAATTTGAAAGTGGTCATTCTTTGACCACTTTTTTTATTTGTATGCCATCAGAAGTTTTAATGCTTAGGAAGTAAACCCCTTCGGCCCCCATAAAATCATAGAGCCGGTATGTTTTGGCATTTACCGCGCTTTGCCAGATGAGCTGGCCGAGAAGGTTGTGCAGGGAGATTTCCTCAATTTCTGATGTCAATTGAATGGTGAGTGTTTGATCGAAGGGGTTGGGGTAGATGCCATACGGTGATTCGGGGATAGATCTTTCAACAATAGTATCTGCTTTTGATACCCTTGAGCAGCTTGCATCGTTACTTATCTCCGCGTCAGATTTTTGATTAGGAACACTTGTGTACAGGCAAACCTCGCGCTTGAAAATATAGGCTCCTGTATCCGAGGCAAGACCGAGTAACCAACTCTGGACTGGGCCTGTTTCAACGGCTACCATTCCATAAGGGGGGATAGTGGCGTTATAAAATTTGTGGAAAAGCGAATAGCCGCATATGTTCTGCGTAGATTCTGAATTGAGATAAAAATTCAAAATACTGTCAGCGCTGTAATTTTTTATGTTGACCCTCAAATTAACAACCCAATCACCGTGAGTGTTTTTTTCAGCACTAACCAGCGAAAAACTCTTAACCCCTATATCGGGTGTGGACAAAAAGCCGCCTGTTATTGGAAATCTGTAAAATGCGGTCGAAAAATTTTGTGGCCAGGAAAAATTTGGTTTGACACCAATTGTGCTGGATGCATTGGCTATGATACTGATTCTATTTTGATTGTCGATTGTGATGCCTGAAGGTCTGACCTTTTTGTAATTGGATTGAATAATGTTCAGCGGAATCAATTGCGTGTTTAAAATACCGTACACTGGAGTCATCGATAAATCATTGATACCTGCGAAAAAAACAGAATCATTTTTTATAAAGAACTTACTGATGCTTATGTTATTGACGATGGAGGTGAAAGACGTCGCAACGGGCATAAGTGAAGAATTTATTTTGATAATATTTCCAGCAGAAATACAATAATATTCGCCTGATGTAGGATGTGCCGTAATTGTATTGTAGTCAACTGAAATTTGCCGTTTTACCTGAGATCCGGAAGGATTTAATTCAAGTAGATTAAAAACAAAATTTGTATCGTAGCCGTTGACCAGGAGATTTCCATTGTTGGTTACCGCCATCGAACCTGAACCCCATAGGCCATTTCCCGACTGTGAAATAAACTGCCCACTTTTTGAAAAATGCAAAATGAGGCTGTCAGTCAAAAAATAATAAGAACTGTCAGGATACTGAACGCCATCTCTTAGATAGTCGGGCCACGGCTTGTTATTTGGGAGTTCGGTTACAAGGAATTTTTGGAATCCGTTTGTGTCTAATTTTAAAATGAAATTGGCCGGCCCAAAATCAAAATCACAGCCGGAATAGCGACCCGCTATCATGAGACAATTATCGAGTGTTTTGATAATTTTTACTGGGCGTGTTGACTCATCAAAATTCAGCCTGAGCTTGAAAATTAGTTTGCCCTTATCATCTAATCCCACAATGTTGGAAGAGTCTCCAAAATACGGTGAATAGATAATCTCAGAATAAAAATATTTTGAATTAATCGAAACAAGGTGTGAGGCCTCGTCAACGTAGGAGTGATGGGCAATGTTTAAATTCTGGGAAAATGTACTGCCAAACGCTCCCAATAAAAACCAAAAAAACAATAATTTTCTCAAGGGCGTTGAATTTTATAATAAATTTACGAAAATTTACAACATACACAACCCATGAAAATTCTCATCACCGGGGGAGCGGGATTTATCGGCTCACACGTAGTAAGGCTCTTCGTTAACAAGTATCCCAACTACACCATTCACAATTTAGACAAGCTCACTTATGCCGGTAATCTGGCTAACCTCACTGATATTGAAAAAAAACCAAATTATAAATTTATCAAGGGTGATATTGTTGACGCGCCCTTCATCAATCAACTATTCAGTGCTGAACAATACAACGCGGTGATCCACCTGGCGGCCGAAAGTCATGTTGACCGCAGCATCACCAATCCGCTGGAATTTGTGATGACCAATGTGATTGGTACCGTTAATCTCTTGAACGCTGCCAAAGAACTGCATAAGGCCAATCCTGACACATTCAAAAAATTTTACCACGTGAGCACCGATGAAGTGTATGGCGCGCTTGGCGAAACCGGCATGTTCACCGAAGACACATCTTACGACCCGCACAGTCCCTATTCGGCCTCCAAAGCCAGCAGCGATCATTTTGTGAGGGCTTACCACGATACTTACGGTTTGCCTGTTGTATTATCGAACTGCAGCAACAACTATGGTCCCAATCATTTTCCGGAGAAACTGATCCCCTTATGTATTTACAACATTAAAAACAACAAACCCCTGCCTATATACGGCAAGGGTGAAAACGTGCGCGACTGGTTGTTTGTGGAAGATCATGCTGTGGCCATTGATACTGTTTTTCACAAAGCAAAACTGGGAAGCACCTATAACATTGGCGGGCATAACGAATGGACCAATATTGATGTGATCCGTTTATTGTGCAGCATCATGGACAAAAAATTAAACCGTGCCGAGGGTAGCAATGAAAAACTCATCACTTTTGTAAAAGACCGTGCCGGCCACGACCTGCGCTATGCCATCGATGCCACTAAATTAAAAAACGATCTGGGTTGGGTACCTTCTGTTACTTTTGAACAGGGCCTCGACCGCACTGTTGACTGGTATCTGAATAACGAAGCCTGGTTAAACAATGTCACCTCCGGCAACTACGCTAAATATTACGAAGAGCAGTACGTGAAGCGGTAAATGTTTGTTGATCCACAAATATTTTTTTAAACCACATAAAAATTCTATGTGGTTTAAATTTTTAAAGGCATTTGAAAAGTGGTTCAATTCACCACATAAGTTTTATTCAACGATCAGTTTCTTGCAAAGCTTTACACCATTCATCTCAAAATTGAGAAAATAAATGCCTTTGGCCAATTGTCTGCCAGTATTGATACTCAGCCTGTGTTCCCCTTCTGCGAAATTCCTTTCGCTTGCTTCTTCCATAACAGCGCCCGTTAGCGAGATCACCTGGTACTTTATTTTTGAAGGATCAGACAAGGTAAAATTTACTTTAAAGGAAGATTCACTTGGATTAGGAAATACGTTAAAGCCTATGGCTTTTGTAATTTCGTTGATACCAACTGAGGTAGAGAAATTAATGTCATCCAGGTAAATCCTGTTCCCGAATCCTGTGCCGTTTTCATCTTCCTTAAAATAAAAACGAATGAGTACATTTTCTTCCTGCAGGAAAGGTGTAAAATAGGGGCTGTCGGTAGTAAGGTTATAAGTAACCCATTGCGCTGCCGTTGGATACAAGGTTGTGGTGGTGGTTCCGGCAGAATTTTGTGCGAGAATCACGTTTGCCGGCGCAAACACGTCTTTCCAGGTGCCGCCGCAGTCTTTACTCGCCTGCACCTTAAAAACATCTTTATTGGCAGTGGTGGCACGGGCATAGGCGTAATGGAAAGTGAACTGGGCGCCTGGGTTATTTTTAAAATCATAAGAAGGGGTTACCAGCATCTCTTCGGTATTGGCAGGCGCATTTTCACCCTTGATGTAAACACTGTTAACGCCGGAGGAGGCGCCATCGTTGCTTACCACTTCCCATTTAACTGTAGGTGTGTTCGGGTTTTCTACAGTCCACAACGCGGGGATGCCAGCGCCGCCTTCAAAACTCTGGGGACTCGATGAGGTGATCTGGGTAACGCCATTGGCTACATCCACCACAATGGTTTCGCTGTCGCTGCCAAAAGCATTTGCAACAACACAGTTGATAGTGGTAATGCCGGGATTTGTAAAAAGTACAGTAGCGCCGGCGGTGGTAGAGGAACTGATGGTAGCGCCATTGCTCAGTGTCCACGAATAACTCGTAGGGTTGGCGATGGCGGTATAAGTGGATAACAATAAAGTTTTGCCTGAACAAACTTTTAACGAAGGGGCAGACATATCGAGTTGAGGCACACAATTAAAAAGTGGAACGGTAACGCCTGTATTGATCAGATTCTGGGTGTTACTTAGATTATACCTGCTGTTGGTAAGGCCATTGGCGCTGGACTGCATCCGGGCGGACTGGCCAATGGTAAACATGTTTGAGCAATACGAATAGTCCATATAATTCTGCACATTTTCAACAATATTTGGATTGCAAATGTTGGCGTTGTTTAAGGCGCATCCGTTAAAACCTTTGGTAATAGGGGTATCACTCACGCCATCGTTGCCGCAGGCCACGCCAGGCTGATTGGTGCCGCCCCAGGTGTGAGGCAGGTTAAACCAATGTCCCACTTCGTGGGTCAGCGCCCTCGATGTGAACCCGCCTCCTGTGCCAATGGCGCCTACATAATTGTGCAGGATCACAATGGCGTCCATTGCAGCAGGAATACCCGATCCCGGCAGGTAGGTGTAACCGGCAGCGCCGCTGCCCAAGCTTTTAACCACGTAAATGTTTAAATAATTGGCGCGTGGCCAGGAATAGGCGTAGTTGCTCAAACTTCCCTGCCAGTCGGTATTGACGTCCCAATGCCTGATGATGCCGTTGGTGCAGTTGCCGTTAGGATCTCTGGTTGCCAGGGTGAACTGGAATTTTGTGTCGCCGATGATGTTTTTGAAAGGGACCACCACATTGGCAGTATCCGCATTCAGTTTGCGATAGTCGCGGTTAAGGATGCTCACGGCGTCGATCACCTGCGCATCGCTGATGTTCTCGAAGCCACCCTGGTGTAAAATGTGGAATACCACCGGGATGGTAAAGGTGGCGTCTGACATGATTCTTTGTTGTGAATGTGTATTGCTGAAAAATGCTTTGTCTTCCTCAATCGCTTTTTCCTGCAACAGGTCAAAGTTTTTTCTCAGTTCAGGATGTTGTGCAAACCATTCGTTTTGGGCTTCGGTTGACCGGCAAAAATGCTCCTGGGAAAAAAAAGGTGAAGCAATTAAAATTGCCAGGGTGAAAAATAAAATGCGCATGTGTGGTTGTGTGTGGTTATAAAGTAAATAAGTTGAAAAATTAAAGTTATGGAAAAAATTCAAATGTTTAATTTTAAGGGCAAATATTTAACTTTAAAAACAGGTCTTTCTAAATTTTTAAAATAATTTTTAGCATTCCACCCAATCTGTTATATTTGTATAATAAGCACGTATAATGGGAAAACAAGATAGCTCAGCCAAAGCAAGTAACCTGAGTTTTGATGAGTTTAAAAAGATCGTTCTAAACGATTTTAAACTGGCCAATGAGAGTCGCCAGGCTAGTTTATTGGGTAGAAAAGAAGTGCTGACCGGCAAAGCTAAATTTGGCATTTTTGGCGACGGGAAGGAAGTGGCACAACTGGCCATGAGCAAGGTTTTTCAAAATGGAGATTTCAGGAGCGGCTATTACCGCGATCAGACATTCATGTTCGCGATTGGCGCGCTCAACCTTCAGCAATGGTTCGCGGGATTATACGGGCATACAGATATCAATTTCGAACCCATGAGCGCCGGAAGGCAGATGGGCGGGCATTTTGGTACGCATAGCCTGAACGCCGACGGCAGTTTTAAGGCCCTGGTGGCGCAAAAGAATTCAAGCAGTGATATCTCCCCAACCGGCGGCCAAATGCCCCGTTTATTGGGACTTTCCTATGCTTCTCATTTTTACAGGATCAACAAAGACCTGCAAACCCAGCGTTTCAGCGGGTTCAGCCACAATGGCAACGAAGTTGGTTTTGGTACCATTGGCGACGCTTCAACCAGCGAAGGTTTGTTCTGGGAAACGATCAACGCCGCGGGTGTTCTGCAGGTGCCCATGCTTATCAGCGTTTGGGACGATGGCCACGGCATTTCGGTGCCAAAAAAATACCAAACCACCAAAGAGAGCATCAGCGAAATATTAAAAGGTTTCCAGCGTGAGAACGGTGGCAATGGCTACGAGATTTTTAAAACCAAGGGTTGGGATTATGCCCATCTTTGTGAAACATACGAAAAGGCGATAAAGGTTTGTCGTGAAGAACACGTGCCAGTGCTGGTTCATGTGGAGGAAGTGACACAACCTCAGGGGCACAGCACCAGCGGTTCGCACGAGCGTTACAAGAATAAGGAGCGCCTGCAGTGGGAAATTGATTTTGACTGCATTAAACAAATGCGCGAGTGGATACTCAACAATGCCTTGGCCAACGAAGCAGAGTTGCAGGTGATAGAAGAGGCTGCGAAAGAAGCTGTAAAAAACGCCAAAAACGCGGCCTGGCAAGCATACCTTGACCCCATTAAAAATGAAGTGGCTGAAGTCTGCGGGATATTTGAAGAATTAGGCGGGGAGCAAGCCACAGCGGCTGGAAAAGATTTATTGGCCATCAAAGAACCCATCAGGAGAGAGATTCATGCTGCCATTAAAAATGTGCTGCGTTCAGGGGCCGGCGAAACATCGGCCGCCCGCGAAAAACTCATTGCCTGGCTCAACAATTCCAGGCTTGAAAACCAGGAAAGGTACAGTTCGCATTTATACTCTCAGTCTGATAAAAAAGTTGGCAACATTACACCTGTTGAAGTCGCGTATGGCGAAGACAAACAGTTGGATGGCCGCGAGATCCTGCGCGAGAACTTCGACGCGATCCTGAAAAAATACCCCGAGGTGATGATCTTTGGTGAAGACTCTGGAAAAATAGGAGGCGTTAACCAGGGTCTCGAAGGCTTGCAGGCTAAGTACGGCGAACACCGTGTTTTTGACACCGGCATCCGCGAAGCAACCATCATGGGTCAGGCCATAGGCCTTGCTATGCGTGGTTTAAGGCCTATTGCCGAAATACAATATCTGGATTATCTTTTATATGCCCTTCAGCTCATGAGCGACGATCTGGCAACAGTGCAATGGCGCACCAAGGGCCGGCAGAAAGCCCCTGTTTTGATCCGCACCCGTGGTCACCGTCTCGAAGGCGTTTGGCACAGCGGTTCGCCTATGGGCATGATTGTGCACGCCTGTCGTGGCATTAATATCTGTGTGCCCCGCAACATGACCGTTGCATCTGGCTTCTACAATGCATTGCTCGAGGCAGACGAACCCGCCCTCATCATTGAACCTTTAAACGGTTACCGTTTGAAAGAAAAACAGCCGGCCAATTTTGGTGAATACAAAGTGGCGCTTGGCATTCCCGAGGTGTTGAGCGCGGGCACAGATGTCACCCTGGTGACTTATGGCAGTAGTGTGAGAATCGCACAGGAAGCCATTAAACAACTTCAGAAACACAATGTTTCGGTAGAACTCATAGATGTTCAAACGCTGATTCCATTTGACATCAACAGCAGCATCGTTGAATCGGTAAAACGAACCAACAGGCTGGTGGTGCTGGATGAAGATGTACCCGGTGGCGCAAGCGCGTATATTTTGCAAAAAGTACTCGAAGAGCAGGGTGGTTATAGATTTCTTGATTCTGCACCACTCACCATTGCTTCAAAAGAACACAGGCCGGCCTACGGCAGCGATGGCGATTATTTCAGCAAGCCAAACCCCGACGATGTTTTTGACGCTATTTACCATTTGATCAGAGAAGCCAGGCCTGATGAATTACCTAAAATTTATTAAAAATTTTAGTAATTTTGCGCATTTATGGCTAAAAGCTTTTTACAATTTAATGACGAATATGACAACATTTTTTAGAATAGTTTTTCTTTCGCTCTTCATACTCAGTTCATCTTTGCTTTTGGCGCAGCCGGCAAGCACCGGCAAAGACGATGGGGCTAAACCGAAGAACGCCAAGGAGACAAAACTTACAGAGGTGATCACCAGCGTGGGCGATACCGTGCTGGCCACCGAAATGCTGAAACGCGCTGTTAACTGGGCGAAACTGGAAAATGCTAAGTATGTTAAATCCGGCGCTAACACTACAGGCAGCAAAGTGGAGTGCGATGTGAGTTTTGTTACAAAACCCAAAGATCTTAACCCTGAGACCGACTACACTGGCAAAATCACCATGAAGGTATCGATTGAATGTAAAGACAACCGGTACAAATACACTGTTTATGATATCAGGCACATCAGCAAAAGCGGCAACACTACCGCGGGCAGTATTGATAACGTGGTGCCTGAATGTGGCAGTATGATGCTTGGCGAAATCACCTGGAAAAAACTGAGAGGCGAAGCTTTAAGAGATGCCAACATGATTGTTTCGGAAATTAAAGTGGCCATGGAAAAACCATCGGACCAGGTGGAGACAGAGGAGTGGTAGTTCCATTTTTGAGTTAAGAATTCTGATTTTTGAATTGTCAGGCAAGTATCCCTGTTGAAATGATATCTTACCTAAGCATTCTAATTTTTTAATTATCGGGCAACGATCTCTATAACGGTTGGAATCCACATCAGGCGCCTAAATCTTAAATTAGAAATCATAAATCAGCACTTCAATACCCATACTTCTCTTTCCATAATTTTTTAAGATAATTCCTCTGTTCCGCTTCCCGCGCGTTGTTGCCGGGGTCGTAGAATTTTGTGCCACCCAGTGCTTCAGGTAAAAATTCCTGCTCTGCGAAGTTATTTTCAAAAGCATGCGAGTACTTGTATTCTTTACCGTAGTCAAGATTTTTCATGAGTTTGGTTGGCGCGTTCCTTAAAGCCAGAGGCACCGGCAGATCTCCTGTTTTGTCTACCGCGACGAGCGCCTCGTCGATGGCCATATAACTGGCGTTGCTTTTAGGACTGCAGGCCAGGTAAGTCACGCACTGGCTCAGGATGATCCTCGACTCAGGCATGCCGATCACATTCACGGCGTTAAAACAATTGTTGGCCAGCAAAAGCGCATTGGGGTTGGCATTGCCAATGTCTTCACTGGCGAGTATGAGCAAGCGTCTGGCAATAAACAGTGGGTCTTCACCGCCCCTGATCATGCGGGCCAGATAATACACGGCTGCATTGGGGTCGCTTCCTCTGATGGATTTAATGAAGGCAGAAATGATATCGTAATGTTGTTCCCCGTTTTTGTCGTACATGGCCAGGTTCTGCTGGATCACGTTTAACACCATGCCATTGGTGATCACAAGGTTTTCGCCAGGCTCACTGTTCACGGTAATTTCAAGGGCGTTCAATAGTTTGCGTGCGTCCCCGCCGCTTACCCTGATCAGGGCTTCGTGCTCGCTGATCTCTATTTTTCTTTGCGATAATATTTCATCATCCCGCAACGCATTGTTCATCAGTTCAACCAACTCCTGCTCTTCAAGCGATTTTAGCACGTAAACCTGGCAACGTGATAACAAGGCTGGGATCACTTCAAAGGAAGGATTTTCGGTGGTGGCGCCAATGAGGGTTACCACACCTTTTTCAACCGCGCTTAACAATGAATCCTGCTGCGACTTGCTGAATCTGTGGATCTCATCAATGAACAAAACAGGTTTGTTCTGGTTAAATAAATTGTTATCACTTGCTTTCTCAATTACCTCGCGCACATCCTTTACCCCGCTGTTAATGGCGCTTAGCATATAGAAAGGCCTTTTTAATTCGCTTGCAATGATGAGTGCCAGCGATGTTTTTCCCACGCCCGGTGGTCCCCACAGGATGAGCGATGGCAAAAGGTTTTGCCGTATGGCGCTGCGCAGCGCGCTGTTAGCGCCAATAATATGCTGCTGACCGATATAATCGCTCAGTGTTTTGGGTCGCATGCGTTCTGCAAGTGGTTGCATTTTGTTATTATTTAACGGTTAAATAAATAATTAATTCCTATTTTTACCTAGTAAAAATTTTTTAAATTTTAATTTGTTATGAGTACCAAGCATTCAACTTCTCTTAAGGTTTTAATATTTACTTGTTTATTTTTATTCAGCCTTGCCTACAAAGCTGAAAAAGATCCCTTGCACAAAAGGGTTTTTAACCTGATGATCTCTGAGGTAAAGGAAGGCACAGCGCCGGCCAAGAAGCCTGTTACCGACAAACTCAGCTTTAAGGACGGAAAACTGTTCAGCGATTTTCTTTTTGACAAATTCCAGTACAGATGGTTAAAATACCGAATCAATAAAGATTCCATTTTCACCGACTCAACCGATACCGAAGTACGTTTGCTGGAAATAGAATCAACCACCACTGACGAGGCCAACCAAACGATCATTATCAACTTTGTTGTACAGGAATGGGATCTTGATGGCACTATCAAAATCACAAAAAATGATAAACTCAAAAAGGCATTCGACATCACCGGCAGGGAAAAAGGTGGAAAGCCCGTAAAAGCCAAAAAGAAAAAGAAAAAGGTAATTGAGGTGATCGATGGCGAGGGTGAACAAAAAAGGGAATAACCTGTTATACAGATGATGAAAATAAAAATAGATTTTAAAATAGCTGTGACTTTTGTTGCAGCATTTTTTTTTATGAATGCCTCAGGGCAAAATAAAACAAACGCAAGTAAAAATATGACGACTCCAGCCTCCTCCCAACAAAACAATTCTGCCGGTCACTTAGGCACAGGCATCGATACAGCCACCTTTGGCGCCGGTTGTTTCTGGTGTGTAGAAGCAGTATTTCAGCGCCTTAACGGTGTGATCAGCGTGAAAAGCGGTTATATGGGTGGCGCCATTAAAAATCCAACCTACAAGGAAGTATGCAGCGGGTTAACGGGTCATGCTGAAGTGGCAGAGATCGTTTTTGATAAAAGTAAGATAGGCTTCGATGAATTACTGGAAGTGTTCTGGAAGACCCATGATCCCACCACGGTGAATCAACAAGGTAACGACCACGGCACCCAATACCGTTCGGCGGTTTTTTATCACAACGATGAACAAAAAACACTGGCCGAAAAATATAAAAAAGAACTGAACGCTGCCAAAGCTTATCCCAACCCGGTTGTAACCGAGATCACACCTGCATCGGCATTTTACGTAGCGGAAGATTATCACCAGGATTATTACAACAGCAATGGCTCACAGCCTTATTGCAAATTTGTGATCCAGCCGAAGCTGGATAAGTTTGAGAAGGTGTTTAAGGACAAGATAAAACACTAATCACATTTTTAAACCACACAGGCACATTGGGTAAAACGATGTGACTATGTGTTTAAATAATATCTGGTCAGCGCGCCTAATCGATCAGCAGTTTCTTCACTTCGATCATTTCTTTATTGTTGTTTAAAATACTCAGGAAATAAATGCCTTTAGAGGCAATGTTCGAAATATCTATGACCGTATTTACAAGCACATTTTTGTTTTCATAAACTGTTTTGCCAAGTGCATCGCTGATGATCAATTGATAGGACTGTGAGCTTTGATCTTTGTTTGCGATTGAAAACACTCCTTTACCCGGATTTGGATAAATGCTGAACTGTGTATTTTCATTGTTAGCTTCGCTGATGCCGTTACCTCCGGGCAGGGTAGGGGTAGAAACACCCATAAACCTTACCACCCAGAAATCATCCAGTCCCTTAGGCGCTGTAATGTCGCCATTACCCGACGTGGATCTTCCACAAACCACATAACCATTGTCGTTGGTTTGTTGAATGCCTGTGCCGGTATCGGAGGCCGATCCTCCCAGGCATTTCTGCCAGGTGAGGACGCCGCTGGCGTTGATTTTTACCACCCAGTAATCGTAGCTGCCATGATTGCCAGATACATCGTTGGTATTGGAACTCACAGGTCCAGTAAAAATATAACCACCATCGCTGGTTTGTTGTATGCTGTTGCAGCCGTCGAAGCCGGTGCCCCCATAACATTTTTGCCAGCTGATGCTGCCTGTTGAGGTGAGTTTTACCACCCAGGCATTTTCAGCACCATTGTTGCCGCTTACATTCCCGTTGTTGGAATCTGTTTTACCACCTACGATATAACCGCCGTCGCTGGTTTGTTTGATGGCAGCCGAAACATCAGAGCCTGTGCCTCCCAAACTTTTTTGCCATTGTATGCTGCCCGTGGATGATAATTTAACCACCCAGATGTCCACCCCACCATTGTTGCCGCTAACATCCACGTTGTTGGAGTTGCTTGAACCACTCACCACGTAACCACCATCGGAAGTCTGTTGTACAGCGAAAGCAATATCTATACCGCTGCCGCCCAATGCTTTTTGCCATTGTATGGCGCCCAAGCCGTCAATTTTAATTACCCAGAAATCGCTGATGCCATTGTTAAGGGTAAGATCGTAGTTGTTGGACCTTGAATCGCCGGCAATGATATAACCCCCGTCGGAAGTTTGCTGAACAGCGTATGCTTCATCCACGGCGGTGCCGCCAAATGATTTTTGCCAGCTCACAGTGCCCGTACTCGTTAACTTTACGATCCAAACATCATACTGCCCTTTTGGTGATGTAATATCACCACTCACACCAGAGTTGGACGTTCCCGCTACCAGGTAACCGCCATCCGCAGCCTGTATAACGGCATTGGCCCTGTCGTCGCCGCTGCCACCCAAAGACTTTTGCCATACCAGTAATCCGGCGGTATCAATTTTGGCCACCCAAAAATCAGTGGTGCCATTGTTCACGGTGATATCACCGCTACTCGAAGAAGTTTCACCGGCAACGATGTAACCCCCATCGGCGGTTTGTTGTATGGCATTGCATTTGTCGATGCCCGGCCCGCCAAATGATTTTTGCCATTTAATGGCCGGTACCTGGCTAAAACCAGTAAAAGCAATAATGAATGATAAACTGAGAAGAAGATTTTTTTTCATGGTAATGGTTTTAAATAAAGATAATGAAAAACCTTTTCTGCAAATGCCGGTACTTTAAATGTTTTCAGCAAGTTGTGGTTTAATACTTAAACCAAAGCAAAATATAATTTCTCAATCAAAGCAATCTCTACGCGTCTTAAAATTGTCTCAGACCCGATCGCTTTCCCGGATCAGTCCCGATGGCGATCGGGACGGGACAAGCAATTCCTCGCGATGACGCGACTCTGGGGCAGTGCGTCATTGCGAGCCCGCTCCCGTTAAGATCGGATCGCGGGAGAAGCAATCTCTACAGGTCTTAAAATTGGGTTAGAACAGATCGCTTTCCCGAATCAGTCCCGATGGCGATCGGGACGGGACAAGCAATTCCTCGCGATAACGCGACTCTGCGGCAGCGCGTCATTGCGAGCCCGCTCCCGTTAAGATCGGATCGCGGGAGAAGCAATCTCTACATGTCTTAAATCTGCTTTAGATCAGATCGCTTCGCTCCTCGCGATGACGCAGTGTCAGTTAATTCCACAAAAAAGCCGGCTCCACTTTATCGGAACCGGCTCAAATTAAATCAGCGTTCAATTATTTTTTAATACGCTCCACGTATTCCCCGGTGCGGGTATCGATCTTTACCCAGTCGCCTTCGTTGGTAAATAAGGGTACACGGATCTCAGTGCCGGTATCAATCGTGGCGCTCTTTAAAGTGTTGGTAGCGGTATCTCCCTTTAAACCGGGTTCGGTATAGGTTACCTGGGCTTCTACAAAAGTTGGGGCCTCGGCTAAAATGGCTTCATCACCTTCGAAACTGATTTTCACTTCCATGCCTTCTTTTAAAAAGCGGCCGCTATCGCCAAACATCAGCATGGGAATGTGTACCTGCTCAAAGTTTTCGTTGTCCATCACCACGGCAAATTCGCCTTCGGTGTAAATGAATTGCATCATGCGGAATTCCACACGAACTATTTCGACAGCTTCACCGCTCCTGAAGCGGTTTTCGGTTTGTTTGCCGTTTTTTAAGTTTCTCATTTTGGCCTGGTAAAAAGCCCTTAAATTGCCCGGTGTGCGGTGCTGGTATTCCATGATCTGAACCAGTTCCCCGTTAAAACGGATGATGGATCCTACGCCGATGTCGCCTGTGTCTGCCATTTTGTAATTTTTGAATTATGAATTATGATTTTTGATTTATTCGCGATTTCAAATATATTATTTTAGTCGTTCAGGTCATGCACCACGCCCATGGACGAAAATTTTTCTATGCGCTGGTCTATTCTTTTTTCGGGTTTGATTTTACCCAGGTCTTTTAGATGTTTTTTGATTTCTTCTTTCACAGTGGTGAACATTTCGGCATGGTTGCGGTGCGCGCCACCCAAAGGTTCAGGGATCACCCCGTCGATCAACCCGTTTTTGTTCATGTCGTAAGACGTGAGCTTCAGTGCCTCAGCGGCCTGTTCCTTAAAATTCCAGCTGCGCCATAAGATCGACGAGCAGGACTCAGGCGAGATCACCGAATACCAGGTGTTTTCAAGCATCAGCACTTTATCGCCAATACCAATACCCAATGCGCCGCCACTGGCGCCTTCGCCGATGATGATGCAGATCACAGGTACCTTTAGTTGTGCCATCTCCAGTAAATTCCGGGCAATGGCTTCTCCCTGTCCTCTTTCCTCAGCTTCCAGACCGGGATAAGCACCGGGGGTATCTATAAATGTTACGATGGGTTTGTTGAATTTTTCGGCCAGTTTCATCAGGCGCAGCGCCTTGCGGTAACCTTCAGGATTCGCCATCCCGAAACGCCTGATCTGCCTCATTTTTGTATTGATGCCTTTTTGCTGACCAATGAACATTACCGTTTGTCCGTCAACCTCACCAAATCCCCCCACCATGGCTTTGTCGTCACCAACCGTTCTGTCGCCGTGCATTTCAATAAATGTATTGTTGGAAACCGCATTGATGTATGCCAGCGTGTAGGGCCTTTCGGGGTGACGGCTCACCTGTACGCGTTGCCAGGCTGTAAGGTTGGTGTAGATCTCTTTGGTTTTTTCAATCATGTGATTTTCCAGTTCCAGGATCTTGTCCTTTAAATCAACCTTACTCTTGGAAGCAACTTCTTCGAGCTTGATTTTTTCGGCTTCAATATCCTGGATAGGCTTTTCAAAATCCAAATACGTCATTTGTTTAATTTTAGTTAGGCCGCAAAGATAGAAATTTTTAAAAAACAGGACTTATTTAAAATTTCTTGTTTTTTTTAGCTTTAATTGATTGATTTTCAGTTTGAATTGAGGTTTTTTTAACAAGTAAGGGATTTTATTATTTTCATTTTTTTACTTAACTTAATAGTCTGTTATCATGTTGTATCATAACCTGATCCAGCCTAAAATTTCCTTTATGAAAATAGCCTTTAAGATCTGCTCAACGTTTTTAATCCTCGGATTTTTGTCCTGTAAAAAAGACGATACCAGTCCCGAACCTGAGCCTGAACCGTTAAAAACGGCCGGTACTATAAGAATTGATTTTAACAACATGGTGGGAGATTCAGCGCTGGTTTATAATAAAAAATACCTTAATCCCAGAGGTGATACTTTCAGCGTGACAAAGTTTAATTATTACATCAGCAATATTTCTGTGACCATGGAAGATAACACAGTATTCACAGAACCCGAAAGTTATCATGTGATCAAACATTCAGCCACTGCGCCAACATTGTTGTTGCAAAATGTACCGGCTGGCGCTTACAAATCCATTAAATTCACAGTAGGGGTCGACAGCGCGCGAAATTGTTCGGGGGCGCAAACCGGTGGCCTCGATCCTGCCGGGGCGGCCAGTGATATGTACTGGAGCTGGAACACAGGTTATATTTTTTTAAAGCTGGAGGGCACTTCCCGAAGAAGCGCGAGCAACGAGTTTGTTTACCACATCGGCGGTTATGGCGGCACCAATAAAACCCAACGCGCTTTCAACATCAGTTTTGGCACAGGCAGGGCGAATGTCTCTGTATCTGCAACGCCAAAGATTGTGTTGAAAACGGACGTGAACGAAATTTTAAAAAGTCCCGCCACAATTGATTTTGCTGCCATGCCGGCCGTGATGAATGCCGGCCCCAACGCCAAAATGATGGCCGATAATTATTCAGACATGATCAGTATTAAAAGCATTGTGAACCCGTGAGACAAAAAATAAAACTGTTTGCTTTTTTTATTGTTCCGGTATTAACCTCTTGCAAGGTTGATCCTGAAATATTCACGCCCCTGCCCACAAACGACCTGGTGGAGGTCATTCCTCAAGGTTGGCCAAAACCTGTGTACACATTTACAGGCAATCCTATATCTGAAAACACCTTTATACTCGGGCGTTTCCTTTTTTATGAGCCCATGCTCAGCAAAGACAATACTATTTCCTGCGCTTCCTGTCACCAGAACCACGTAGCTTTCACCCAGGCAGATCACAAGGTAAGTCATGGCATCAACGGCGCTGAAGGGCCAAGGAATTCGCCGGCCATCTTTAACCTGAACTGGGCGCCTTATTTTATGCACGATGCGGGCATTGCCAACATTGAACAACAACCCATTGCACCCATACAAAATCCCATTGAAATGGGAGAGAACATAGTGACTGTGATTGAAAAACTAAAAGCTTCGCGGAAATTCAGGGGTCTGTTTAAAAATGCCTATGGCAGCGAAGATATCGACTCTCAGAAAATGTTCAAGGCCATGGCGCAGTTTATGGCTTTGATGTATTCTTATAACAGCAAATACGACCATTATAAACGCAACGAAAAAGGTGGTGAAATGACTGAGACGGAATTAAGGGGTTATAGCCTGTTTGTTGCCAAATGTAGCAGTTGTCACGCTGAGCCTTTGTTTACTGATTACAAATTGAGAAACAATGGTTTGAAATTGCCGGACGACAATTCAAAGATCGATAGTGGCAGGGCGCACATTACTAAATTACAGCAAGATCTATACAGGTTCAAAACCCCCAGCCTCAGAAATATAGCGGTAAGCGGCCCTTATATGCACAATGGCAGCCTGTCGACCCTTGAAGATTGCCTGGAGCATTACAACAGCGGCATCAAAAACTTAATCAACCTCGATCCGCAACTTAATAGTTACGGCATGCAACTCACCGCGCAGGAAAAGCAGGACATTATCGCTTTTTTAAATACGCTAACCGACTATCAATTCATCAGAGACAAACGTTTTGCCAATCCCAATTTTAACTGATCATGAAAAAAATAATTGTCTTTTGTACCCTGTCTTTTACACTGTTTGTCACCTGTAAAAAAAATCAGCTCGATGGTAAATCGCGTATTCATGGTGTTGTGGCCCACCACGAAAAGAAAATTCCGTTTGCCGCCGTGTTTATAAAGTTTAACGCCAAAGATTCACCCGGCAGCGATACTAGCGTTTATGACGCCAAAGTGAGGGCCGATAAAGACGGGCATTATGACATCAAATGTTATAAGGGCGATTATTTTTTGTATGGATATGGATACGATTACAGTGTTGATTCTCCCTTTGTTGTCGTTGGCGGTGTTCCTGTTCACCTGAGGAATAAGGAAGACCGGGAGATCGATGTAGCAGTGACAGAGGATTAGAAACTCAGGAAATATTTTTAACTTGTAGATCAACCACGTGACCCCAATCAAAATTACCTTTCTGGGTACAGGCACTTCACAGGGAGTCCCCCTCATAGCCTGCAACTGCGAAGTGTGTACCAGCGCCAATTCAAAAGATAAAAGGTTACGCGCTTCCATACTGATCGAAACGGCAAAGACGAGGATCGTCATTGATTCCGGTCCTGATTTCAGGCAACAGATGCTCAGGGAAAAAATAAAAAAACTCGACGCGGTTGTTTTTACCCACGAACACAAAGACCACGTAGCCGGGCTGGATGAGGTAAAGGCTTTTAATTTTATCAATAAAATGCGCATGCCGGCCTATGTAACACACAGTGTAAAAAAAGCCCTGCACCGTGAATTCGCTTATATCTTCGCCGAGGTACAGTACCCGGGTATACCACAGGTTGATCTTTATGATTTTGACAAGAATCCTTTTTCGATCGGCGACATAAATCTACTTCCGGTGGAGGTGCTGCATTACAAGATGCCGGTAAAGGCATTCAGGGTTAACGATTTTGCTTATGTTACCGACGCTAACTTTATTTCCGAAAAGGAGAAACAA
The DNA here is from genome assembly GCA_032273045.1 of Chloridella minuta. Classification (NCBI taxonomy): domain Eukaryota; class Xanthophyceae; order Mischococcales; family Pleurochloridaceae; genus Chloridella; species Chloridella minuta. Next base: position 79,458 of record JAUKPQ010031464.1, on the reverse strand, counting down.
AAATTACTGAATTTAAATGTTCTGGTGCTCAACGCCCTGAGAAGAGAACCCCACCTTTCACATTTTACCTTAAAGGAGGCTGTGGCGCTGGTTGCCGAATTGAAGCCCCGAAAAGCTTATCTCACACACATTTCGCATCAGTTGGGCTTACACGATGAAGTCAGCAAAGAACTACCGGCTAACATTGAGCTGGCTGTGGATGGCCTGCAGCTGGTCGTGTAAGGAGTTTCCGGTAAACGCTGTGATTACTTCATAAGGATTTCCTTAATCAGAGTGCTTATTTCAGCGGCCCTGGTAAGGGTCATCATGTGTGAACCATTTTGAACCACATAACCTGGTTTTGTTTTACGAATTGGCAGGGTATGATCTTTTGTGCCATGAATGTGGTAGATTGTAGGGCTGCAATTTGTTTTATTCCATTTGACGATCATGGCGACAGTTCTTTTCAGGAAACGTGAGTCTTTTTGTTTCAGCATGCTTTTAAAAATGGCTTTTTGTTTTTTCCTGTCGGGTTCAACAATGGGTTGCAGGATCCTGGCGCCCAATTTTATCATTCGTTTTGGAATAATCTGATAGAGCGGGATGTTTTTCTGAAAACGGTACCTGAAGGGTAGTTCGCCACGGCATTTGGCGCTGGAAATGATAATGGTTTTTTGAGGATGCATGATTTCTGACAATTCAGAACAGATCATGCCGCCTAAAGACACGCCGATAAAACTGTAATTGCTGTTTGTGTCTATCTGCTCTCTGAGCACTTGTGCGTATTGTTGCAGCGAAGATTTTCCGGCGGGAACAGGATACTGAATATGTACGACTCTGAACGAGGAATCAAAGCTGATCTTCGAAAAAATGCGCGCGTCGGAGCCCTGTCCGGAAAAAAGGTACAGTGTTTTTGTAGGTTGAGATTTTAACGTCCACACACCAAAAAAGCAGACAAACAGTGCGGTCGTTCTCATTTTCTAAATGTACAAAAAGAGCGTATTAATTGATAAATTTGTAACATGTCTGAGGAATTAAATATCACAGCCACTACGAAGGAAGGCAAATACAAAGAACTTTTGCCTCAAATTAAGGCGCTGGTAGAAGCAGAGAATGATGCCATAGCCAACATGGCCAATGTTTGCGCGGCTTTAAAATATGGGATGGGTTTTTTCTGGGTGGGTTTTTACCTGGTGAAAGAAAATCAATTGGTATTGGGTCCTTTCCAGGGACCTGTGGCCTGCACCAGAATCAATAAAGGCAAAGGGGTCTGCGGCACTGCCTGGCAAAACGCGCAAACCATCATTGTTGAAGATGTGGAACAATTCCCCGGTCACATTGCCTGCAGCGCCCTCAGCAAGAGCGAAATTGTGATCCCCGTGTTTGATACACAAAAAAATGTAATTGGGGTTTTGGATGTGGATAGCGATGTTTTAAACAGCTTCGATAAAACAGACGAATTTTACCTGTCGGAAATTGTGAAGTGGGTCGCGTGACTCATTTAAATTCCTTTAAAAAAATAATTTCTTTTTCTTGCCTTAAAACAGCAAATTTGTTTTATGAATCATGCATCGGCACTCCAGCGTATTAAAGAACTTTCTGCTGAACTGGATCAGCACAACTATAATTATTACGGAAAAGACAATCCTACCATCAGCGATTTCGAATTCGATAAAATGATGGAGGAACTCATCGCCCTCGAACAGCAATTTCCGGCCCTTTTATTACCCTCCTCCCCGAGTCAGAGAGTAGGCGGGGCCATTACCAGGGAGTTTAAGTCGGTGAAACATCAATTCCCCATGCTGTCACTGTCAAACAGTTACAGTGTTGAAGACATGATAGATTTTGACCGCAAGGTACAGGAAGGTTTGGGCTTGCAAGGCAGCGACCTGTTTTCATCGGTGGTGCAATATGTGTGTGAATTAAAATTTGACGGGCTTTCAATTGGCCTGAGTTATGAAAACGGCGAATTAACACAGGCTGTTACAAGAGGCGACGGGGTACAGGGTGATGACGTAACCACCAATGTAAGAACCATTAAATCAATACCCTTGAAGTTAAAGGGAAATTATCCTTCCTCTTTCGAGATCCGCGGTGAGATATTTTTTCCCAGGAAAGTGTTTGATGCCATCAATAAAGAGCGGGAAGAGATCGGGGAGCCACCTCTTGCAAATCCCAGGAACGCAGCAAGCGGCACCATGAAAATGCAGGACAGCAGCATAGTAGCCTCGCGGAGGCTCGATTGTTTTTTGTACCACCTGCTCGGCAACCAGGTGCCGCACAAAAGCCATTTTGAAAATTTACAGGCTGCCAAAAGCTGGGGTTTTAAAGTAAGCGATCATTCAAAACTTTTAAATAACATCCAGGAGGTGCTCGAGTTTATTAATTATTGGGACAAAGAAAGGAACAACCTGCCTTTCGACATCGACGGCATTGTTATTAAGGTGAATGATTACAAACAGCAATTGCAACTGGGTTTCACCGCCAAATCGCCGCGCTGGGCCATAGCCTATAAATACAAAGCCGAGCAGGTGAGTACCGAATTGATGAGTATTGCCTATCAGGTTGGCCGTACCGGGGCCATCACCCCGGTTGCTAATTTAAAGCCGGTACCCCTGGGTGGCACCACGGTAAAACGCGCGTCGCTTCACAATGCCGACATTATCGAGAAGCTGGACGTGCGTGTGGGAGATTTTGTTTTCGTTGAAAAAGGAGGAGAGATCATCCCTAAAATAATTGGTGTGGATCTCACGAAAAGGAAAGCCGGCACACACAAAACTCAATACATCACACACTGTCCCGAATGCGGCACAGCACTGCAACGCAATGCAGGCGAGGCCAACCATTTTTGCCCCAACGAAGCCGAATGCCCGCCACAGGTAAAAGGAAAAATGGAACATTTTGTAGGACGCAAGGCCATGAATATTGATAGTTTGGGCAGTGAAACCATTGAACAATTGTTCAACACCGGACTTGTAAAAAATATTGCAGATCTCTACGATCTCACCAAAGAACAGTTGTTGCCCCTTGAACGCATGGCCGAAAAATCGGCGAATAACCTGCTGGATGGTCTGCAGGCCAGCAAACAAGTGCCGTTTGAACGAGTATTGTATGCGATTGGCATCAGGCATGTGGGCGAAACCACTGCGAAAAAAATCGCCAAAAAGGTTAAATCCCTGGATGTACTCATGAGTGCCAGCCACGAAGAGATGCTCGAGATTGATGAAGTGGGAGGGACCATTGCAGAAAGCATTTTTCATTTTTTTGAAAACGAAAAAAACCGGAACATCATTTCAAGATTAAAAAAGGCCGGGCTACAGTTTGAACTTACCCAAGAACAGCGGCAGGGCGGAAGCAACAAACTCGAAGGCCTGACTTTTGTGATCAGCGGGGTGTTCAACCGTCATAGCCGCGATCAGCTGAAGGACATCATAGAACTCAATGGCGGAAAAAACTCGGGGTCTATATCAAAGAAAACAAATTTTATTCTGGCGGGAGATAACATGGGTCCCGAAAAGTTAAAAAAGGCGCAAAGCCTTGGTGTAAAGATGATCAGCGAAGAAGAGTTTGAGAAGATGATCGCCTGAGATTATTTATTAAAGTGACCTACCAGTTCGGCTTCAGCCAGAATGTGACCTTTCATTGCTGTCATGAGTGTGCGTTTGCCGGATGTGTCGCTGAGGTTGAGGCTTGTGTTGAGTGCGTAAATCTTAAAATGGTAACGGTGCACGCCACTTGGAGGGCAGGGACCGGTATATTTATTTTGTTTCCTGCTGTTCGTGCCAACAATGCCTGGCGTTGAATCTTCGGCAATTATATTTTGAGGCGGGATATTCCACATCACCCAGTGGTCAAAGGTGCCGAAGGCCGGATCAGGGTCTTCCATCACCAGCGCCAGTGTTTTTGCATTCTGTGGAATACCCTTTATCCTGAGTTCGGGATTGACATTGGCACCAGAACAGGAATAATTAACCGGTATAAAATTATTGTTTGCAAAAATTGCGCTGATACTGAAAGGTTCATGCCGGCTGAAAAAAATAATAATATAAATAATCAAATGCAAATTTTGCTCACTTAATCGAAAATGGTGCTAAAATTGTGCCGCGTGTTTTGAGGTTTTTGGCGCGTACCCCGCTAAATTTATGGCATTAATTCCACAAACTGTTTATTCCATTCCACAGTCAGTCTTTTATTGACTTGCGATAATATTGTCTGAATAAAAAATACCAACCACTATCGAAATCACGAGCAGCAGGAGCAGGATCCAGATAAATGCGCCAATTGTTTCCAAAACTGGCGTTTCTGTTTGTTGATTGGCATTAGTCGCCGGGATTTTTCGGTGTGCGGGTGGTGATGAAAATAGCAGCGCGAACACGAGGATGATAAAAAAAATTCTCAGCCAGGCAACACCATAAAAAACCGGACCAAATGGCACCACCCAAAACTGGGCCGACAAGCCCGACAAAAACAACACCAGAAAGAGGATGGCGAGGGGCATCTGTGAATGGCCTCTTTTATAGGGAGAAAATAATACCGCTACAATTAGGGCAATGACAAATGAAACTAAAATTCCCATGTTAAATCATATTGGACAAACAGAAGATGATGCTAAAAGGATGCCAATCTGAGCCGGGGTATGAATTTTAAGGTGTCAGCTGCGGTAGTTCAACTTGTTCATATGCATTGGGCGGCAGAACTCTGCTGAGGCGACGGACATAGTCATCAATTAAGCCGCGTTGTTTGTAATGTTGCGCTATGGCGGTCAGACTTTTTAAAATTTCAGTCGCCTGTTTGATCTCGGCCCTGTATGCGCTTTTGTGGTGCGCTTCCTGGACGTTATAGATACCAAGGTCTCCTTCAAAAATATCGAATAGTTTTTTAGAGATTTTATTGGCGTTGGCTGTGTCGCCTAACTCATAATACAGCCTGCAAATATTATAAAGGCTGGCATCGTAGGGTACAGTTTCTTCCGGCATTTCAGAGAGGCATTTGTTAAGCACCTCGGTTGCTTTCTGCGTTTTTCCTTCTCTCAGCAAAGCGTTGGCCAAAATACCCATTTGCATTCTTAAGTTCATGGGCATCCTCAGGCAATTCTCGTCGAGGTTAACCCCTTTTTTATTCATACCGCCCCATCTGAATTTGGTCATGACATTGGTGTACATCACTTCAGTGTTCACCTGGCCCCCTGCCACTTCCTCCTGTTCGTTTTGCCTGATCGGAACAAGTCTGTAAGTGAGCCCTTCGAGCCTCAGGTATTTTTTCAGACCGGCGCAGGCGTCGTTGGCATTCGACGTAAAATAAACCGGTCGCTCCCAGGTATTGTTGGCAATGAGGTCCAGCATCAGCATTTCATTTTTTAAAATGTAATTCCTGTTCCCTAAATCCCAGCTGATGCGTTTTGCAAGGCGCGCGTTGTCTTTTTCAGAAAGGACCTTATTTTTCGCAATTGCCAAGCTGTCAACATCCATATAAAAACTTCCCGAAGGTAAAACATCGAGCAATGCGCCATCATTGTCGATTTTTGTTGCGGGATCGTTGCTTGCAGCCACAGCCATGGCTTGTTTTAAGTTTACCGCTTGTTTATTGCTTTGGTCAAGAATGACAAAATTCATTTTTTCCCCTTCCAGTTTTTCTTCCGGGATTGTAAAGGGCACAGGCTTGCTTAAATAAGCCGCGCGGCGCACCTGTTTGATGAACCAATCGGCGTTCAGCAGGCTCATGCACACCACCCTGACGTCTGTTCTGATGTTCTCTACTTCCTGTGCATACCAAAGCGGAAAGGTGTCGTTGTCGCCATTGGTAAATAAAATCGCGTTAGGCGCGCAGCTTTGCAGGTAGTTAATGGCTGTATCTCGTGCCAAAGTTCTTAGCGACCGGTTGTGATCGTTCCATCCTTCCTTTGCCATCAATACCGGAACGGTCATGCCTGTAACTGCGGCTGCGATCAGGGCTTTTGAAAATATTTTTTTTCTGAGCAGCAGGTCGAATACAAATAACACGCCGAAGCCTATCCATATGGCGAAGGCGTAAAAACTTCCAACATAAGCGTAATCACGTTCTCGCACCTGATAGGGTGACTGATTGAGGTAAACAATAATGGCCAGTCCTGTTAAGAGAAAAAAACACATTACTACCCAGGCGTCGGGTTTGCTGCGTTTAAAATGAAAGAACATGCCACAAAAACCCAAAATTAATGGCAGACCATAAAAGTGGTTGTTGGCGAAATTATTTTTATCCCGGTAAATGGTCTTTGAGGTGTCTGTGTCCAGTTTCAAATCGTCAAATAATTTGATGCCGGTGAGCCAGTTACCATCCATGTTGTTTCCGGTCATGCCCTGTACATCATTCTGGCGCCCTACAAAATTCCAGAATAAATACCTGAGGTACATGTAACCGACCTGGTACTTAAAAAAGTAGGTGAGGTTGGCCTGCATGGTCGGTACTTCTAATGATTCAGGCTCACCGTTGCTGTTTGTAATGGTTTTGTTCCGGTGATGGGCTTCAACATTGCCCCAGTATTTGTAACCTTGAATGTGGGATGGCTGCTGGTCGCTGTACATGCGGGGGAAAAAAGTACAGAATTCCTTTTCCCATTTACGAACCGATTTTTTTCTTGAATCGAGCACTCTGTAATTGTTGTTTTTTTTATCCCGGATGTAAACCGGATCAGCATCACCGTATTTATTTTTCGGCAAGGCCGGTGAGTTGTAAAAGGGCCCGTATAACAGTGGCGCTTCACCATACTGTTCACGAATGAGATAAGACAACATGTTGGGAGCGTTTTCGGGATCATTTTCATCCATGGGGGTATTGGCCTGTGACCTGATCACCAGCACAAAAAAGGACGAGTAACCGATCAGCAAGGCCGCAAAGCCCATAAACAGCGTATTCAGCAGAGCGGTCTTTGTTCTGAAACGGTGGATAAGGTATAAAATGCCACCCAGCATTGTCAACCTGAAAAAAGCGCCGCCGGAGCCGGGGGCACTGATAACCGCCAGTGCAGCAAACACAATCGCCGAGTACAAAGCCATTTTGTAGTGTCTGAGTTTTTTGTTCGCTGTATATAAAATAAACATCACCATTGAAAAAACAAGCAGCAGGAAGAAGATGAGGGTGCCGCTGTTGAAGCCTGTTTTGAGTGTGTTGGTGAAAAACACTTCATAATCGGCGAGAAATTTTACAATTTTTGGAATGATGAGGTTCTGCACAAAAAACAAAAGGAATACTGAGAAAATTCCTGTAATCAAAAAACTCTTCCAGCCGAATTTATATTTTTTGAAATAAACAACATAACAAAGCGCGGGAATGGTGAGCAAGCTCAGCAAATGAACCCCAATGGAGAGTCCGATCAGGTAACAGATCAAAACCAGCCAGCGCATTGCTGTGGCAGGACTAAAATTATCTTCCTCGTCCCACTTCAGAATTGCCCAAAAAACCATAGCGGTAAACAAAGAAGACATGGCATAAACTTCACCTTCAACCGCGTTGAACCAGAAGGTATCAGAAAAAGTGAAGGCCATTGCGCCAACGGCGCCGGCACTCAGAACGGCGAGCTGATGTGGTCTTGAAAGGTCGCTCGCATTTTTACCATAAACTTTGATCCCCAGCCTCGTGATGCTCCAATACAAAAACAGGATGGTGAAACCGCTGCAACAGGCGCTCATGAGGTTAATCAGGGCGGCAGCTAGGGAAGGATCGTTACCACCAAACAATGAAAAAAACCTTCCCAGCAGCATAAAAAAAGGTGCCCCGGGCGGGTGCCCGATTTCGAGCCTGTAGGCGCAGGCAATGTACTCCCCGCAATCCCAGAAACTGGCTGTGGGTTCCATGCTTAAACAGTAGGTGGCGATAGCGATCGCACAGATCAGCCAGCCGATAAGGTTATTCAGGATTTTAAAACTCATGCCGCGGTTCTTTTTGTGTGGGAGATAGGTTTCCCGCAACCTATTCCGGCTCAGCAATAAAAGTTCGACAACTTTGAGATGTTTTTTACAAATTTTTAGAAACCGCGGTATTGTCGGGTAGCAGCAAATGTTTCACTGAGTCGGTGTACTGTACGTAATCGCCAAGGTAAACCTGTAAATTTTTAGTGTCGCTGGCCTGTGTAAATGCAGGTGCCACAAACAAAACAACAGCCAGGGCAGTGAGCAGTGGTTGATAGATCCATGACGGCACAATTTTTTTGAACACCGCCCATGTCTCAGCCATTAACCCGGGTGTTCTTTTATGCAAAGCTTCTCTTTGTGATAAAGGCGCTAAAATATTGCCGAGTACAATTTCGGAGGTGTTGGTATACGCCGCAATGTTTTTTATTCTTTTGTTAAAGTCGGGTTCGCCCGGTTGAGGCGCTTTGCATAGTGCAAGTTTGAAATAATCCTCAACCGTGCATCCAACAAGATTGATCAGTTCTTCCTGGGTTTTATTTTCAAGGATCATCAGCCGTTTTAAATAGTAAGCCAGGTACATCGGGTCATCCGATAATTTATTAAATGTAACCTCAAATAATTTTAACTTATCCATGTCAAAAACCTTTGCTGAATTTTCTTTTTATTGTTTTGTCGATCCTGTCTTTGCACCTTTTGATCTCAAGTCCCTGTTTTTCTGTTTCAAGGTGTTCTATTCGCAGCAGTTTCGCGTACTCGCTGCTTCTTCTTTCACCGGCCAGCATTAAGTGCGCCACCTGTATGTCTTTTTCGTCTTTAAACAGAGCTTTTAGTTTTTGTTCGAGGATTTGTGTGTTTTCTTTATCAATTAAATGGTCGATGGCATTCAGGTCCCTGTTCTCTATTGTTTCATTCCCGTTTCGGTCATAAAGTCCGACAGGTTTAGGCATTTTTTTATGATGGCGTTTTATTTTCTCCCAGGCGTTTTTGAGATCGCCCTCAATGTCCATGAGTAAAAAACCTTCAAGACTTTGTTTTTGGGGATCGTAACGTTGCGGATTGTTGAAATAATTCATAAATGAATCTGTTACCACATCCATCACCAGCGTTTCGTCTTCGGCGCTGATCCAGCGGTTGAACGCTTTTATTTTTTTGCAAACGGGTTCATAATAAGTATCACAAAGCCTGGCAAACGCAAGATCGTCTTTTTGAATGACCAGGTTGTGAATTTCTTTTTCCTTATCTGAAGCAGTAGGCATTGTTTAATACCAGTTGAATTAATTTTATGCCGGGTTTGACAAATATAAAATAAAAATCAAGCTCTGCTTTTGAGCCTTGTGGTCTTAACTTTAATTAAGAACGAAATCTTCACAGGCGGATCTTCAGATCAATCTTTTCTTTAACCTCTGTTCTGAAAAATACTATGCCAAAATAGAAAGCATCGATGCTTAATGTTACTGAAGGATTTTTTTTGATTTCTTCCCAGGCCTTTGTCATGGCTTTGCTCCAGTAAATATCATCAAATACGATCACGGTGTTGTTGTCTTTATTCTGCATCGCCATGCTGAAGTACCGTATGGTGCTTTCGTAGGTGTGGTTGCCGTCGATGTAAAGCAAAAATGGATTCGGCAGGGTTTCAAGTAGACCGGGCAATACCTCATCGAATTTTCCGTTGATGAAGTTCACATTGCGCACCTGGTGTTTTTCTGCAAGGGCCTGCGCAAAATCGCAAAGTTTTTTACTTCCCTCGATGGTGATTACCGGTTTCTGCTGATTGGCCTTCGCAAGATACAGGGTGTTGAGACCGAGCGATGTGCCAAGCTCTACGCAACAATTTGGCTTTAAATAATTAATAAGTTTGTAAAAAATCTCCGATTGCAAAGTGGTGCTGATGCCGTTGATCGCAATGTCGCTCACACGTCGTTCACTGGATCTGAATTTTTTGGAACCCGCTCCAAAATCAGTTACCTCAATTTTCGACTTGTTCTCCCAGAGTTCACGTCGCGTTTTTTTTAAATCTTCGAAGTCGTAAAAGGAGTTTTGGTTGTAAAATACTTCTTCACACAGCGCGTAGGCCAGTGGAGAATGTATGCCGTGCCCATTTCTTCTGGCCGAAAAGAAGTGCCTGATAAAACTGAAAGCCAGGTGAAGGTTAATCATGAATACAAACGCAATATAATTTTTTTTCTACCGCGGTTGTTTTATAACCGGGCAATGTTTTTTTTTCCATGAAATAGAGATTTAAAGTAAGTATTTTTTTTTCGGGGTGATCCTGGTTCCATTTGTGCAACATGTACTTGCAGTACAATGGCCTCAAAAAAGTAAAGCGGTCATCCTGCATATTTTCGGCCAGTTTGCGCCAGCGATCACTTTTGTACATTTTTACAATGTGTTTGGGTTTTGCAAAATCCACATAGTCTGCATTCCTACGCAGGTCCCATTGACGCCCTATTGAATCTACCCCGTAATAAACCAGCCACCCGTCTTTTTTCATCACCATTGGCGAAAACATTCCCCAGTATTGGTTCAGTCTGACGGTGTTAACGCTGCGTGATAAATCAGTTCTGAGTTCATAGTCAAACCATTTCACGGTGCCCAGGTTGATCACCATGCAAAATAGGATGATCGTGAGGCATGCCATGCCGCTCAGGACTTGCAGTAGCGGATGGCGTGTTTTTTTAAACTGAATTACCGGTTTTTTAAGGCGCGCGATCTTTTCAACAAAGTTCATGGCAATACCCGGCAATAAACCTATGGCCGTGACCATGCCTATGATGAAAAAGAGCCCCACATAAAGTGTAGATCCAATACCAGCATGGATAAAAAAAATTAATAAAAACGCGATGACCCTCGTATAACCTTTTTTGGATGGCCACAAAACCATGATGGGAATTAACAATTCAGCGTAATAAACGATCCAAGTTAATAATTTCATGATGAACGGGAACCGGTACAACCAATCGCCAAGCCCGGGCAATCTTAGCTGTTCGAGGCTCAGCGCGTAATAAACAGCGCTGCCTTCGCTGTGCCACTCTGCGTCGGTTTTAAGAATTGCCGTAAAAAAATATACCGATGCCAGCAGCAGCAGGTAGCCCGGGTAGGCCAGTGCAGCGTGTGTTTTTCTGATTTTTTTCCGGCTGACATCCACCGAATAACAATGGTGCCAGGGCAGGAAACAGCCCCACAGCAACATGAGGCGCAACAGGTCGTCACCCGACTGCAAAATGAAGAGGTTTCGGTTGTGTAGCGAGATGGTGAGCAACCAGGTAACAATAGCGGCGATCTTTGTGTGGTACCCTGCGAGTAAAAATCCGGCAGCAACAAAGTGAATACAAAAAAGAACAAGTACCCATTGGTAAGAACCGTTCAGGTCGTGTAAGGTCCAGAAACCCTGTTGCCATCCGAAATTGTGGAGCAGTTCGGAGGGCCAGATGCCTGTGTCGGTGTAATGCGCTGTGAGGTCTGCACCCCGGATCACAAGATCTGTCATGACCACCAGCGCAGTTGCAATCCTCAGCAGCGCCAAAGCCCTGAGGTCTGCTTTATAAAACGAAGAAAAAGAAAGAAGTATTTTTTTAAATTTGTAATACACCTTTGTAAAAATAAAAAAAGCAGGCATTGCGCCTGCTTTTAATTGAAATAAATCGTATTTTAATTACAGCCTAAATTTCCGCTAACAGATACCTGAGGGAAGTTAAATGATTGTTGTGTACAAATTACACCCGAAAATGAGGCGTTAATTGCAGTGGAAGTGGTATTCACAGCTACGAGGCCGCTTTTTCCAAGCCAAACAGTGCCGGCTGGCTGGTTAGGCGCGTTAAGAACGGTCATAGAGCAGGCCTGGCTTTGCGACGCCACAGCGGCAATCACGTATGTGCCGGTGATGGGAGGTGTCAGAAAATTAAGGGTCACATCAATAGTACCGTTAATACCTTTTAGGGTAACGCTGAAAGTTGATGCACAGGTTGGATTGCTCCAGCCAATACCACCAACCAACAAACTCGAATTCTGCGTAGCGGGGTTAGTTGAGGTAGGTGTTCCGGTCACCGTCGGATTATTCGGGAAGGGATTCCCGCCTGTTCCGTTCTCTTCCTTGAAACCAGGAGTAGTTGCACTGCCATCACTTTTTTTCTGGCAGGCAAAAAGAACGAGGGTCAACAGGACAATCAACCCGGAGAAACTTAAATTATTTTTTTTCATTGTGTAGCTAATTGCTCAATTATTCAAAAATAATGAAAAGCTGGCTTACATACAAATTTTTATACGGAATGTGCCACAACAAAGGATCCATTAAGACCCTGGAGCCCTTAATCTTGCTACACATGGGGCCTGTTACACGGTTGCAGTTTTAACAATTGACTGATCAGTTACAACCCAGGGAGCCGCTTACGGTTACCTGCGGGTAAGCAAAATCATTCTGCGTGCAAATTATGCCCGAAAATGTTGCGGTAATGTTATTGTTGGTGGCGGTTACCGAAACAACACCGGTTTTACCATACCACACAGTGCCGGTTGGCTGGTTAGGCGCATTGTTCACTACCATTGCGCAGGCCTGTGCTGAGGGCGCTGCGGCGATGACATAGTTGCCGGTAACAGGTGGCGTCAAAAAGCTAAGTGTCACGTCAATGGTGCCATTAACCCCTTTAAGCGTTACACTCATCGTTGACGCGCATGAAGGGTTGTTCCAACCCACGCCCCCTGTGAGCAGGGTTGAATTCTGGGTTGCAGGGTTAGCGGAGGTAGGGGTACCGGTAACAGTTGGACCCTTTATGGGATTTCCTCCAGTTCCGTTTTCGGATTTAAAACCAGGTGTTAAAAGGCCCTGATCATCTTTTTTTTGACAGGCAAAGAGCAGTAAACTCAAAGAGATAACTATTGCTGGAAGAAATAAAAGATTTTTTTTCATGGTGTGGCTTTTTAGTTTAACTAAAGTTAATCAAACCAAAGGCCAATGCATTGCATTTGGCTGCACCAATGAGTGAAGGGGTCGTTCGGGTTAATGAAAGGTTTTTTGCAGCACAAAATGTTGTTTCAACACAGGGCTGATGCGGTAACGGTCTTCTTCATAAAAGTCCTTAAGGCCATTCAGGTCTTTGATCACAGTGTTGATGCCTATTTCATCGGCCCATTTTAAAAGCCCTTTAGGATAATTAACACCTTTTGTCATTGCCAGGTCGATGTCGGCGGCGGATGCAATTTTAAGATAAAAAGTATCGGCAGCTTCATTGATGAGCATCACGAGGATACGTTTAAAGATCTGCTGCCCGAGCAGCATGTTCTTTTGAGGTTCTGCCGCGGTAGCACCAGGTTCGTAACTGTAAAAGCCTCTTTGTGATTTTCTGCCCAAAAAACCGGCCTCTAGTAATCTTTTTTGTGACAATGCCGGCTTAAATTTAGGATCGTAATACATTTGTTTCCATACTGTTTCCGTGACCACATAATTCACGTCGTGGCCAATCAGATCCATCAGTTCAAATGGTCCCATCTTAAAGCCGCCCAGCTCTTTCATGGCCCAGTCTATGGTGGCCATATCGGCAATGCCTTCTTCAAAGATCCGGAGCGCCTCGCTGTAAAAAGGCCTTGCCACCCTGTTCACAATAAATCCGGGGGTGTCTTTGGCTATCACGGTTATTTTGCCCCAGGCATCAATCCTTTTTCTGGCAGTGAGTGTCACTTCTGTTTCGGTGGCAATGCCCGGAATGATCTCTACCAGCTGCATGATGGTAGCAGGGTTAAAGAAATGAATGCCAATGACCCTGCCGGGGTTTTTGCAGGCGGCCGCAATTGAAGTAACCGAAAGCGAAGAGGTATTGGTTGCCAGTATACAGTTATTGTCAACTATTTTTTCAAGTTCGGAGAAAAGATTTTTTTTTACATCGAGGTTTTCTACAATGGCTTCAATAATTAAATGACTCCCGCCAAGTTGATTCAGTTCTGACACAAAGCGGGTTCTTTGTAAAATATTTTTTTGATGCTCAGCCGTTATTTTTTGTTTTTCCACCAGCTTTTGCAGCGAGGCGTTTAAATTATTTTCGGCTTTCTGCAGGGCCTGTAAATTATTGTCGAAAACAATAACAGAATGGCCAGCGGAGGCGGCAACCTGCGCAATACCACTTCCCATGGCACCACTGCCAATCAAACCGATTAAAGAATTTTCAGATAACATAAACTTTCAAAAAGAATTGAAGCCCTCAAATTAGCAATTAATGTTCAATAATTATTTTCTTTCTCACATGAACATTTAAACTTTCAATGTCGAGAAAATAAATTCCCGGCGACAGGTCTTCCACCGAAAGGATGGCATTGCTGTAATTGATCGGGTTTGCTTTTACAAGCCTTCCAAGTTGATCGCACACCGTGTATTTATATTCATGACCCGGATAAGAGATGGAAAGTATATGATCGGCGGGATTAGGGGATAGCGTAATATTTTCGATTGAACCGCCAATGGATTCAATGCCTATATTCAGTGATACACATTTGGATCCGGACCAGGTACAGCCATTGGCATCTTTAACGCTGACCGTATAACATTTGGGTACTAAATTAATGGCCAGCGAGGCGTTGCCGCCGCTGGGCAGCCAGGTGTAGGTATAAGGTGCTGTACCGCTTTCGGGAACTACTTTGAGGAGTCCAGTGGCGCAGATGTTACATGCGGCGTTTGTCACGCTGATAGCTGCCGTAACATTGGCAACAGCAATGGTTCGGGTTAAAGAAGCCGAATAAGAGGGATTGGTGCCGCTGAGCGTGATGGAATAAATGCCTGTGGCGCTGAAGGATACAATGGAATTAAGCGCGTTGGGATTGACTGGGGTGCCGGTGCTGAAAGCCCAGGTATAGGTTTCGGCGCCGGTGCTGGTGTTTGTAAGCGTAATGGTTTTATCGGGACATATGGTGAGCGGCAGGGTGAATCCCGGTACCACCTGTGGATTCTGGTAAAGGGCGGTTTTTAACATAAAAACACCGTTCTGCATATCAAGGGCGAAAATATTTTTACTCGGAAAATAGGGATAAGCCCCCCATTGTCCTTCATAAGCCGAAGACCCCCAATTACCGGTATTGCCACCACCCTGGTAATAGGTGTCGAAGTAACCTGCCAGGAATGGCGCCGCTGGGTTTGAAATGTCATACAGCTGCAGGCCCTCCTGGTAGCTGCTTACAAAGCAATACTGGTTGCTCACCATAAATGGATTGTGTGGTGTGGTTGCCGGAAACTGGTTTGTGGAGGCCAGCACCTGGATGTTGGAAAGATTGCTCACATTGGCGACTTTGATTGGCAGGCCATTGGGCACCTCGTCGGCAAACACCAGGGTTTGGCCGTTGGGGGTTAAAGCGCTGTAATGGTTGTAACCCGAATTGGGATAGGATGTGAGCGAGCCCAGTAACGAAAAAGTGCCGGTAGCAGTGAGTTTAAAAACATAAAGACCCTGGTAACCGCAAGAGGCGTAAACAGTGTCATTTCTCACATACATATCGTGCACGGTATTGATGAACGAATAATCCTGGTCGAGTTTCCGGATCAGCGACGGATTCACCGGGTTGGCCAGGCTGTATACATTCATGCTTGAATAGCTATTATTGCTGTAGGTCACTGAGGCCACATACAATTTATTTCCGGTGACCCAGAGCGCGTGGCCTCTTTTAAAAAGTGCTTTGCTGTCGTATACCTTGCTCACACTGTCGGGCAAATATTGCATGTCGAAAATCTGGAAACTGTTGTTGCCCGAACCGCCATCATCGCTTACCACATAGCAGTAATTGAGATAGGTTTTCACTTCACGCCAGGTGGCACCCGTTACCGATCCGGTTCTGTAGGCGCTTACAGTTGGGGTTGCAGGGTTAGTGACATCCACCCAGTAAGTGCCGCTCTGTGAGCAGGCAATGGCGTATTCTTTGTTTTTATTTTGCTGGTACCAACCCCAGCAACCTGAGTATTTTGCACCATTGTTATTGGCCGTGGGCTCGGGGTTGATCACACTGATGAGTGTGAAATTAGAGGCGGCATACTGCGATTTTACCTTAAAAGAAGTGGTGAACAGCAGAAAAACAATAAGATACTTTTTCATTGGGCGGGGTTTAATTGTAAATGATAAGCTTTTTGTTGATGGTTGTTTTATTATTTGTAACGGAAAGCATGTAGGTGCCGCTCTTGAAATCATGTGTGTCTATGATTGCGTCAATGCCGGCTTCGAAATTTTTCTCGTAAACAATTTCACCCAATACGTTCATGATGCTTAACAGCGATGCTTCGTTTGCTCCATATTTTATCAACAAACCGCCCGCCGCGGGATTAGGATAGACCATCAACTCCTCCGTTGAAAGGCTGTTGTTTTGTAAACCGGCGCCCGGTGAAAACGCCGCTGTAGCATCGAGCAGAAAAACGCCGTTTTGCATGTCCTGCGCGATGATGACCTTGCTCGGCAGAAAAGGATAGGCGCCCCAGTTACCCCTGTAATCGGCTCCGAAATAATTTCCCACATTCGCGCCACCCTGGTGGTGTGTGTCGAAATAACCACATACCGACGCCGCACCGGGTTGCGAAATGTTATAAATGTAAAGGCCATCCTGGTAACAGGATACAATGGCGTAATCGTTTCCTATGAGGTAAGGATTGTGCGGGGTTGTACCCACAAAAGGTTTAAAGGTCTGCAGGGGTTGGATGTTGCCGAGGTTCTGCACGTTAACAAAATGTATGGGCCTGCCAACGGGCACTTCATCACAAAAAATCAGGTATTTGCCATTTTGAGTGAGCCAGCTGGAGTGGTTGTAGGCTGAGTTGGCGTAACCTGAGTAAGAGCCGAGTTGCGAGAATGTATTGGTATTGTTGTTATATTTTAAAACATACAAGCCTTCAAAACCGCAGGAAGCATAAATGGTGTCGTTACGGGTGTACATGTCGTGTACCGCGTTAATGAGTGGGGGCTGAATGTCGGCGGATAACTCTCTCAGCAAAACCGGAACACTGGGCGTGGCCAGGCTGTATACATTCATTGGCGAAAAAGCGGCCGTGGAATAGGTAACCGACCCTACATACATTTTATCTTTGTCTATCCACAAGGTATGCGCATGTTCAAAATAGCTGGTGCCGTTATGCACTATATGAACGCTGTCGGGCAGGTACTGCATGTCTATGATCTGGAATTTATTGGGTGCAGGATCGTCGCTGATGATGTAACAGAAGTTCTGGTACGTTTTCATTTCACGCCAGGTGCAGCCGAGCTTCCCCAATACATAAGCACACACGGTGGGCGTTGCCGGATTACTGATGTCCATGAAGTAGGTACCGTTGCTGGCGCCGCAGATCGCATATTCCTTGTTCTTACTTTGCTGGTACCATCCCCAGCAGCCCGAGTAAAGTCTGCCATCTGTGCCATTCACCCCGAAATTAGGTGTGGTTAAACTGATCAGATTGATGTTTTGCCTGGCGTAATTGATCTGTGCGATGCCAGCTAATGAAATCAAAACAAAACAGTAACATATTATTTTTTTCATAAATGCGGATTCATTGCCGCTCAGATACAAGCGGTGTATTACAAATATAGTTTATTTTTTAGTTAAAAATCAGGGTTCAGTGCCAATGGCAGGACGCCATCAAAATTTAAAACGCTAAAACAGGGCGGTAAGACCGAAGTGTATTTTGCCGCTTCGCGGATCAAAGCCGTTGCCAAACTGATTGCCTATACCATAGTTTAAGGAAAGGATGCCGGCTTTGGTCTCAAAATTAATTCCGGCCCCCACACTCACCGGCGTGTCTTTTAGGTAGGACCCGTTGCTGGTATTTTCGTACCAGGCGCCTTCAGCAAACAATAAAATGTTTGAATTCCTTGAAAATAAAAATCTGTATTCAATTGTAGGAATTACATAGGTGGACGCGTAAATGCTTTCTTCATCAAACCCACGGAGTGTTTTTAAACCACCTATCCTGAACAGTTCATTTCTGAAAATGGTTGAATTGCAAAATACCGAAGCGCCCTGCAATGCAAATTTTAAAACATTATTTCTGTAGAGCGGCACATACAGCGATGCAGCAGCTTCCAGCTGGTATTGTGTGGACTTTAGCAACAGTCCCTCGTATACGATCTCATTTACTTTTGGATTTTTTTTAATGCGACGGTTGCCGGTTTGTGCGTTAACCGCAAATGAAGCGCCGCGCCGTGGATTAAAGCGGTAATTTAATTTTTCGATAAATATGCCGGTTCCGTACGACTGTGTTGAAATATCGGCATAATCAGGCAGCGCCGATACAAGGCCGAGGCCACTGGTGGCAATAAGATTTGAATTGCGCTGCCGGTAATAAATTTTAAAATTATTCAGGCCGCTAAAATAATATTGAACGCCCAGGTCGTTGTTGATGTCGATGAAAGTAGTGTCTTTCCTGTAAATTTTCAGTGAATAATCGGTGCCCACTGGCGTTCCAAACAGATAGGGGTAAATCACCCTTCCTTTAAAATCCTGTGTTTGACTCTGAAGGCGGCGCCACTCCAAATCAAAAGTTTCTCCATTCCTGAAAATGCCGTTCACGACCTTTAATTTTACATCGCCGGTAACAACCGTTTTTTTTGTAGTGGCATCGGGCAAAAGGCCTATGATGCCATCAAACTGAGAAGCTTCTTTTTTGTCGAGGAACAGGTAAAGTTTGTTGGTTTTGTCGGTGAGTTTCACCACCTGGGTGCGTTGTTCGGTTAAAAATGGAAGTTGTTTTATTTTCTGAGAGATGTCCCCGAGTACTTCTTCGTTGTAGGGCATGTTTTCTTTCACCGACAGGTACCTGAACAAAAAGCCCCGGTTGATTTTCGCGCTGCCTTCAATTCTTACAGAGTCTATTTTAAATAATTTATTTTTATTCACATTCAGCTGACCCGTCACCTCATTGCCTGTGATACTCACGCTGTCGAGACTTACCGAGGCGAAAGGGTAGCCGTTATTTTCGTAATAGTGAATTATTTTTTCGAAAGTCCTGGCCACCTCACTGTAGTTAAATGCTTTGTTAAAATAGAGTTTTTCGCTGATGCCCAGCCGCGACGCCAGTCCAGGGTTTAGGTTGCCGATTTTTAGCCAGGCTGTGGTAAATAAACTATTTTCTGAGATAAATGCAGTTATCTGCGTGCTGTCTGAAAAAACGCTGTCGGCCGACGCGAGTAAATAACCTTTATACTGAAGGGTCAGCAATACGTTTGCAAGCTCTTTCATTGCGGCCTCCTTGTTTGTAAAATTACGGCGGTAGTTCAGCTTAGACACCAGGCCTTTTGGTTCAGGGGACTTTATTTTAAGGCTGATGTTCTGACCGTTACATTGCATAAAGTCAAAAACAAACAGGGCCAAAACCACATATAGGAGCGAAAACTTCACCTGTTTATAACGTATAAATAAGAATTTAGTATATTTACTTTACAGAAATTAAAGGTCGCAAAAATAATGGTTTGAAAAAATGACCTTTGTAAGAAACACCGAGCCTTCAAATAGTTTAACCGACACAAAAAAAGACCAGCATGAAAAGAAAACACTTATTATTTATTTTATTGCTTGCCGGCACCTTCATGTTCGCGCAATCGCCCATCACCCTTAGTAATTCGAACATGCCGGGCAGCGGTGATACCCTGCGTTATACCAATATCCAGATTTCATCGCTTGGTAATTACACACAAACCGGCGTTAATTATAACTGGAATTTTTACAACGTG
The DNA here is from genome assembly GCA_032273045.1 of Chloridella minuta. Lineage (NCBI taxonomy): Eukaryota > Xanthophyceae > Mischococcales > Pleurochloridaceae > Chloridella > Chloridella minuta. Next base: position 59,915 of record JAUKPQ010031464.1, on the reverse strand, counting down.
ATCTCAACCACCGAAGGTATAAGGACTTTTAAAAGCGCGTTACAGACCCCTTACGCTCTGTTATTTCTTTCACTTAACGAGTACGGCGAAAAAATAGCAGATACCATTGGGGCAGGACCCGTAACATTTACCAAGTATTACAACTTTTACAAAAAACAAACCTCTCCAAACGCATTTATCGCCGATGGTGCAGGAGTTACATTTAACAATGTGCCGCTGCCGAGTTATTATTCCGATAAGGATGAGTTATACAATTTTCCTATGTCTTATCCCAAGTACGACAGCACCAGCTTTAAATTTTCGACAATTACCACAACACTCATCCCGGTAAGTTATGCTAAAACAGGCTACCGTGTTACCAGGGTAGACGGTTGGGGAACAGTGACTACACCATTTGGTACAGCCAATTGTCTGCGCCTGGTGACCACACAGTATGCCATGGATTCAATAAAAACCAACCTCGGACCAATAAGTTTTCCGGTTGGATTTCAGAATTACCAACGCAGTTACCAGTGGATGACCACCACTAGCAAAATCCCTTTCCTGGAAATAACCGGCAGCCTTGTAGCTGGTAATTTTACACCTATACTGGCCCGCTACAGGGGTTACGAGATTCCGGTGAATACCACGGGTTTGAATGACATTAACAAAGACAAAGCGCTCATGTTGTACCCAAATCCTGTAAAAGACCAACTGCGCCTTCAACTGCGCGAACCGGCACAGGTATTGTTGTTCGACGCGCAGGGTAAACTGCTGCGCACAGAAAAGGCAGAGGTTATCGAAGGCGGTTATGTAATGGATGTATCGGCCCTGCCGGCAGGAATTTATTTTATTAAAGCCGGACCCATGGATAGCCAGTCAAACTTTAAATTCATTAAACAATAAATTATTTTTTTTAAATTAATTTATCTCTTATTTTCGCATCAATAAAAACAAAAACTATGTCTAGCAGTCACAACGACGATCATCATTCAAGCGAACAAAAGCCGGTAGCTTTTACCGTGCCATTAATTTTAGCTTCAGTATTAATTTTTATCATTATTTTATTCCTGAGCCTGTGTGACCCAAAACCACACCATGCAGGGGAGGAAGCGCATCATGACCAAACAGAAGCAGCTCATCACGATGCTGCCGCGCACGAAGATCATGCCGCTGCCCCTGCTGCGGAACCGGCGGCGCAAAGCGATTCAGTAAGTGCTGAAACAACCGTTCCTGCCGCAGAACCCGCACCGGCAGCAGACCATCACTAAGTTTGTGAGAACACCCTGAGCCTGTTATGAAAATAACGGGCTTTTTTTTTAATCCCGGGGATTTTGTACCAGGCATACAACCCAATTTATTTGTAGAAGTATCTGCACAGTGTTTCATGATAAATAGCGCGTTCTTAAAAGCGTGCGGCAACAGCATGGTTTTGTAGCGGCCTCGGTACTTTGAATGCGCAGGCGTATACTTTGAATGAGGCATACTACCCATCTATTTGCCATTTAAACTCTATAATAGGAATACTAACCGCCTTTCAAAATCATTAGAAGCTGCTTTGAACGAACAAGTGACCAAGGAAGCACACGCAGCCCAGATTTATTTGTCGTACGCTTCCTGGGCCGATCAACAGGGTTGTGGCGGCATTGCCAACTTCCTGTTCAGGCACTCGAACGAAGAACGTAACCACATGATGAAGATCCTCGAGTTTATTTTAAAGCGAGGAGGGGAAGTAAGGGTAACTGCGATCCCGGCACCTCCCGGGAATCCAAAAAGCATCAACAACTGTTTTGAAAAAGTTTTCACCCACGAAGTTGAAAACACAAACACCATTTACAGGCTTGCAAAAATGAGTCACGATGAAGAGGACTGGGCTACGTGGAATTTTATGCAGTGGTTTGTAAAGGAACAAACCGAAGAAGAAACACTGGCCATGGAACTACTTGATAAAATAAAAATAGCCGGCGGCGAAAATGCAGACGCAGCCTCATTGTACTCGCTGGACCGTGATCTTGAAAAAATGCGCGATGACGCCGATCTGGCCCAGGACGCCACTGTTGAGAATCCCTAAGCCGTGTAAACACAGTTTTTTAATAAAACAACTAAAGGTCTTCAGGTTTTTTTTCAATGGGGTTAAATTCCAATTTTAAAATATATTGCATGGCTTCGCCTGTCTCGTAAAAGTCGCCATCGTTTTTTTCCTAATACCAGTTGATCCGGATCTGAACACCCATGTCTTTAGAGCTGTTCAGCAGTTTCACAGTGTCAACAACCGAGCGCACCGTAGAAGTATCGGGGTACGCCAATCTTAAATCCAGGTTAATGTTGCAGGGAGGTCTTTTACCAAAGTCTTTCAAGCACTCGATGGATTTCAGGTACATCTCATACGAGTTTTCGAGCAACGATAAGCCTTTTACGGACAATTGCCCGCGAACTAAAAATTGTATTTCGGGTGTGTATTTTGTTTTCGCTATGAATAAATTTTCCACAGCGAGATCAATTCATGCTTCAGAATTATAATAAAATAAAGTAAATACAAGTTTCCGCTTGATGTGGAAATGGCTTTGTTTTCTGTATCATATAATTTGTGCGCGATCGTTTTGTTGATTTTTTTTCCTCAAAATCCTGTAAAATGCTCTGAAGCACTCAGTCTGATCGATCAAGGCATAATGAAAATGCCGGTCATTCAACAAACACTTTAAAAGTAAAAATCCTCCGGGTCAATACTGCTCAGATCCCTTGCTATATAAAGGCGACAGCTATCAATTTAAATAACCAATAAATATCAAGGAGGATTTAGATCAACAATCGGGTAAACTCAAAAGCTCCAGCGGTATGTCGGGGTCATTTTCTGTTTTCAGGTATTTTTTTCCAAAGGGGCCGGCCACAACAATCTTGTTCATTTTGCCGTTTTTGGCCATGTAAAATTCCAGTTCCTGGTTGAGGATGCCATCAATCGCTTTTTCCTGAGTGATGCGCCACTTGCCACCTTCACTGTTTTTACCACCAATGTGTGTGATCCGCTCGTGATTTAAATCCGAACCCGATCTGTTAACGCATAGCACTTCGTATTGGTCGGCCATTTTAGATTGTATTAAAATACTGTTATACTCCAATCCCGGTGCCAGTAAATATTTGCTGAAAGCATTTAAAACTAAATTTATTAAGCAAAAAAACCTGAGACCGCAGGTTAAAGGTAATGCATAACAGGGGCTATCATGTTGAGGAAAAACGACAAAATATGGCGGAAAACCGACAGCAAAAAGAATGTTTTTGTCTTTTTTGACAGGTTGTTGACTGTGGTTTTGTCGTTATTCCGACAGGGTTTGTCGGAAAACCGACATTGGAAAACAATAAGACGCTGATATTGAGCTATATTTAAAAAATTAAAATGACCAGTTATCAGACCAATCATTTAAATACATAATTTTCAGAATATAAACTCACAAACTCAATTTTTATGGCTTTTACAGGAGACGAATCAGAAACTATCAGCTTGGCTGATGCCACAGCTTGGACCGCTGCATACAGAAGCGCTAACCCTACAAGCGTGAAAGCGCATTTTTTTGGAAGAAACCAGTTAATGACAATACTTGACCAGGAAGACTGCGCCGGGATCAGGGCTTATTACGCGATTGACAATACTGGTGCCAAACAATTGGTATTGGTAGGTGTTAATTTTTCGGAGAAAGACCAGTACACAGAAACAATTTTGGACAGGTCTTCTCCATGTCCAACGACTTGTGATACTTCAAGCCCTTTGCAGTAAAGTGAGTCTTTTTTCAAAAATCATTCAATATCTTTCGGTATTAAGTGGATTATTACCTCTTGCATTCTACGTAAAAATAAAATTCAAAACCTTAAGTTCACAACTTAAGGTTTTGTTTTTATACATGGTATTTTCGATCTTGAATGAAGTAATTAGTCTTTTCCTGCCGACAAGATCAAATCTAGATCTCTACAATATTTACACGTATGTTGAGGGTATTTGTATTATGGTAATTTATTATCAAATATATAACAACAAATACAACACCCAGTTTTATAGCCTGATAATATCATTTACACTTTGTTTCGTTTTGACTTGTTTCTATTTTGGAACATTAGCGGACAACAACGTATACATAATCACTACAGAAGCAATTATAATCATACTACTTAGTATAATTTATTTTTTCACATTAATAAATCGAACTCAAATATCTAAATTAACAAGCTACTATCTTTTTTGGTTAAATACGGCGTTTTTAATTTATTTTTCCGGCTGCTTATTTCTTTTTTTAGCCACGAACTTTATTTTGAATAGCAAAATGGATAGGGAAGTTAAAGACTTATGGATACTCCATAATTTTTTTAATATTGTTTACAATATTTTACTCTCTAAAAGTGTCTATACATGGAAGAAAACCAGGCCATAGTACTCTTCGTGCTTGTAGGGGCACTTATTATGCTCAGCCTGGCTCTGGTGGTAATTTTTTTTGTGGCCCAGCACCGAAAAAAATACCTGGTGCAGCAGAACGAGATTTTACGGGTAAAAAACGAGAACGAACAGGCACTGCTCAGAGCCGTTATCAACACGCAGGAGGAAGAAAGAACAAGAATAGGTCTGAATCTCCACGACAGTGTTGGCGCTGAATTGTCGATGGTTAAACTCAACCTGTCGCGTTATGTGCAAGACACAAGTCTGGTGTTTAGCGTTGATCATTTTAAAAGGGAAGTGGACAACCTCGAAAACGCCATTCAAACTGTAAGAGCTGTTGTAAAGGACCTGTATCCCAAATCGTTGCAGATCTATGGTTTCATTACGGCTTTTGGCGGGGTGGTTGACCGGCTGGATGACAGCCATAAAATTGCAGCCAGCTTTAATTGCAAAATGCCGGAAACAGACCTGCGCCTTGATTTTTCTACCAAACTTGATCTATACCGTATCTGCCAGGAAATTCTTAATAACCTTATTAAATATTCGGCATGTAAAAACCTGGTTATAGACATGTTACCTGAAGGACCGGGTGTAAAAATTATTTTCAGGCACGACGGCATTGAGTTTTTAGATGCCGACGCCGATCAGCTGATGCTTCAAAACACAGGCATTGGGCTTAAAAGCATTAAAAACAGGACAAATTTGATAAAAGGGAAGATTAATTACCTTCGTGACCAACACTACTCAGTTATAGAAATTTTTGTTCCCCTTACGAATGACTGAAAAAGTAAAAATAATCATTGCCGATGATCATAACCTTGTTCGGCAAAGCATCTCTGTTGCATTGGAAACACAAAAAGGTTTTAAAGTGGTTGGCCAGGCTGAAAACGGCAAAATTTTACTGGATCTGGTAAAAAAACACCGGCCGGATGTTGTGGTACTCGACCTTGAAATGCCGGTGATGAACGGTTGGGAGGCGCTTGACCGGCTCAAGGAACATTTTCCTTCCTGCAAAGTGGTGATCTTAAGCATGCATTTCGAAGGCCTCTTGATCAAAGACCTCGTGGTTAGGGGAGCAAGGGGATTTTTACCAAAGAGTTCTGATTTTTAAACGCTTATCAATGCTATTTATGAGGTGAATGATCTCGGGTACTTCTTTAGCAAGAAAATCTCTAACCGCATTGTCCAGGAACTGCTCATGTCAAATACCATCGACCCTTCGTTCAGGCAGTTTAAATTAAATGAAGGTGAAGTTGAGACCCTGCTCATGGTCTGTGAGGATAAAACCAACAAAGAGATTGCCGTAAAATTGTTAGTATCAGAAAGAACGGTTGAAAGGCACAAAACCGCTCTTTATAAAAAGACCAACGCCAAAACTGCTGCGGGGCTTGTACTATTTGCGCTTAAAAACAACCTGATTTCGAGGAACCCGGGACTCGCTCCTGATTAAGTAACAGCGCCGGTTATAACAATTATTTTAAAATTTTATATATTTGGTTGCTGCGAAAACTGCAGGTATTAATCATGATATGAGCTTAAATAAACAACTGGCAAAACACTTCAGGGACATTCATTTTGGCGGGAACTGGACCTGTTCAAACCTCAGGGATAACCTGGCAGACGTTACCTGGCAGGAAGCCACCACAAAGGTGTATGATTTTAATACCATTGCCACCTTAGCTTTTCATGTGAATTATTTTGTGGAAGCCGCCTTGAAAGTTCTGCAGGGCGAACCATTGAACGCCCACGACCAATATAGTTTTGATCATCCGCCTATTCATTCGCAGCAGGACTGGGACCGGTTTAGCGAAAATCTCTGGCTCGGGGCAGAGACCTTTGCCAGCCTTGTAGAAGAAATGCCTGAAAGCAGGTTCTGGGAGGACTTTGCCGATAAAAAATACGGCAATTATTACAGGAACATCAGCGGAATTATTGAACACATGCATTATCACCTCGGGCAAATAGCGCTTATCAAAAGAATTATCCGACACGCAGGCAAAGCCTGATCATAGGGGTAGCGCCCACTTCCATGATTGCTTATAAATGGCCTTACATTAAAATCGGATTAGCGGGAAGCGTGATTGTAAACACGGTTCCTTTCATCAATTCGCTTTTCACTTCAATAGCGCCACCTAATTTTTTTACGCCATTTTTCACAATGTACAGGCCAAGTCCCGAACCTTTTGAATATTGGTTGCCCCTGAAGTACATTTCAAAGATCTGTTCGAGCATCTCTCCGGCAATACCAATACCGTTGTCTGCAATCTCAATTTTTATCCCGTTGTGTGTGCCTTTCACCGAAATGTTGACAAAAGAACCCGGTTTGACCGTATTGCGGTATCTGACGGCGTTTTCAATAATATGCATCAGGATTGAATTCAGAATATTCTCATCAGAATAGAAACCTGTTGTAATTCCTATATTGAGATTAAAGTCGATCCCCGCAGAGTTTAGCTGAATTGCTGGTTGATTTAGAATGTCGTTGATCAGTTTTTCGAAATCTATTTCCCTCACTACAGGGGTGGCGTCTTTGATCGTCATCACGTGGATAAGTGAAAGCAGCACCGCATCTAATTTCCTGGTGCTTTCAGAGATTTTTTCAATGTAGTCGGACAAAGTATGTTTTTCACTTTCCATGCCAGCGATGTTTGTACACAAACCCCCCCTCTTTTAAAGAACTGAAACAACTGTTAAAGGAGGTAATCAACAAAGGCAGTTCTTTATTTTAGGCCTTACTGCGCATACCAGTTCCTCAACCTTACCTCTGTTTTTTGACCACCGGCGTCAACCAGCTTCTTAAACGCTTCTACATCGCTTAGCCCGTCTTTGCCGCGGTAATGATAAGGATAAACAATCGCGGGCCTGAACTCAATTACCGCGCTGGCCGCCTGGTTAATGTCCATGGTGTAGGGGAGATTCATGCACACAAAAGCTAGGTCTATATTTCTCAATGCACGCATCTCGGGAATATCTTCGGTATCACCCGAAATGTAAACGGTTTTTCCACCAAGGTTTATCAGGTAACCGTTGCCCCTTCCCTTTGGGTGTTTTGATTCTTTTTCTTCGGGTAAATTATACATGGGGATGGCCGAAATAACAAGGGCTTTTTCATTGACGCTTTTGCCGTTGTTCAGCACCACGGTTTTTTGCTTGTATTTTGTCGGCAACAAATCGGCCACCGCCTGGGGGACTATAAAAGTGGCTTTACCTGTTTCTAGGGCGTTCAAAGTGATGGTATCAAGATGGTCCTGGTGAACATCTGTGATCAGGATCATGTCGGGCGCCGCAAGACCTTTATAAGCCATTGCGCCACCATAAGGGTCAATGTAGATTGTTTTATGGTCCCAGGTCAACACAAGGCCACCATGAAAAACCGGTTGAATGGTGAGCGGTCCTTTAGGGGTTTTTATTTCGTCGGCAGCAGCACGCTGCGCTGTGGCGGAGCTAAAAATCATTCCGCACAAAAAAAAGCTGATCAGATGTTTCATAAATATTAAGTTCTGTTAATGGATACAAAATTTACAGTTAAAACAGCAAAAGGTTTAAACTAAATTTGATGATACTCATAAAAATTTGTTCAACTTTGGTGATTCAATTGAAAGCGATTTATTCGTTACTTTGCGAAATATAAACAACCTATGGCAAAAACTAAAATCACAATTAATAACAATGGCTCGCTTCGCCTAGAAGGAGAATTTGAGATAGTGGATAAAAACGGCAACTCTTATGACCTGGGTGGCCGTGAAATTGTTTCTCTTTGCCGCTGCGGACTCTCTAAAAACAAACCGTTCTGCGATGGCGCACACAATGGTAATTTTGAGCATGAAGCAACGGCCTTTGCCTTGCCGCCGAAAAAATAAAACTTCTGTTCACTGTTGTTTCCTATTAAGGGTGTGCATATTGGCCTGGTAGGTCAATAGCTGACTAGCAGTTTGGTTAATGGCCTTGGCAATAAAATGTATTTTACAAGATCCTCAGTACAGGGCACCTGGTAATAGGTTTTAAGCCCTTCAATAAATGACTTTATATTGGTAAGCCTCAGGCTTTTTGGTTTTTTATGGTACAGGTCCCTGAAAAAATCTTCCCAATGTATAAAGATCACCTGTTTTGCCTGCAGTTTATCAAGGAGCGCGCTGGGGTATCCTTTTACATTGCCCGATAAAGCCACACCCAGCAGGGCCAGGTCGATTGATTTGCGGTCGCTCACCGAGGGGAAGCCCAGAGGTGATTCACAGGCAGAGGACCGGAGGAATATCCGGAATGCAGCATGCTGCCCATCCTCCGTTAAAACATCTATCAGGAATGAATACACCGGACCAACCTTCCAACTGAAAGCTGAGCTGCGGCTCTCTGCCTTTTTTAAGAACCGAAAACCCTTGTCGCAGGTGTTGCCCTTCATGAACAAACGTTTGTGGAAGTGGGGCGCGTGCGCGGCAACGATGGGCATTACCCGCAGGTGATCGGAAATTTTTATCCAGGCGCCACCCTGACCGTTTTGGCGGCAGGCAAAGCTGTCGGCATTGATAAAAGTTTCTGTCAGCATAAAATCTTTAATGGTGCACGAAGTGGAGGGGCTGCCAATCAGTTGAACATCGGGTGGCAGGAGTTTGTGCTTGATCAGGTACGGCAGGTCCAGGAGGTGATCGTAATGAGAATGGGCTATGAGTACCGCTTTGATATCAGTGCCCGTGTTAACAATGGTATTGAGTTGCCCGAAGACCTTGCCGGTATTTTTTGGATTTATTTTTATTCCTGTAAACAGCCTGATTGGCCGCTGGCCTGTGTAAAAGGGGTCGGTGAGCAAGGCTTCTTTTCCTGACGCGATCATCATTCCTCCGCAACCCGTGTACACAATGCTCAGGCTGTGATTTGAATTTCCGGTTGGTAAAAGCGTGACCACGCTGTCCATGGGAACAATACCAGCCTTTACCAGGTTTTTTACATTTTTGGCACAGGAATTTAACAGTGCTGCGCTTAACACGAGCAATAAAATTTTGTAACCGGTTATTTTTTGACCGTTGAACATTCTTCCGTAATAAATGTACACAATCTGGCAATCAATCTTATGGGTGATTTTGTTATTGAGTATATTTAACCATGAAAATAATGTTAGCGATTTTTTTTGGCCTCTTCAATACCCCGTTTGTTATTGGGCAGACCCTTCACATCAACATGGTTGGGGTTCGGAATGCTTCAGGCAACATTCGCCTCGCTTTTTACAATACTTCTCAGGGTTTCGACAATGAAAAGCCACTGTTTGTTAAAACTGTGTCCAAAGCCAACCTTGTTAAAAACGGCATGAAAATAACTTATTCTGATTTGAAGCCCGGCATTTATGGCATTGCGGTGTTGGATGATGAGAACATGAATGAAAAAATGGATTATGGCCTCCTGTTGCCGGAAGAAGGTTTTGGGTTTTCAGATTATTTCCATACCGGCATGAGGCGCCCGAAATTTGATCAGTTTGACTTTGTATTAATGCCCGAGACAAAAACGGTGGAGATTAAACTGAGGTATTTGTAGGGGGTGAGATTGCTCTTGCCAGTTTGCCGGTAAATGTCATCCTCTGCAATTTCCTGACGATGCCCTTTGCACAACTTCACATCATGTAAGTGGAGAAATGGGAAGACGATCCAGGACCTTTCTATTTTTAGTTTTGGGTAAATATGAGTTGTTATCTCGAAAACAGATCGCCCAGAATAGTAATTAAAATTCGAGTTTAAATCCCCCGGCCTGAAGAATGGATGTGCCGTAATAGATCTGCTCCTCAAAATGTTTTGGATATTGATAACCATATTTGTAAATACGACCAGCTACGTTTTTGCGATTGTATAAGTTCCAAATTTCGATGAATGAATATAAACGGATTGTTTTTTTTAAGTTTATCCATGTTCTAAATTGAATCTTGAAAGTGAGATTATGATATGCCGGATTTCGCGCGGAGAACGATTCTCCTTTTACCTGTCGCCATCCTGATCGCGTTAAGGTTGCAGAATCAACCGGTGTGTATGGATTTCCGCTGCGCAACGTAAAAGTAAGCGAGAGCTGATGAGGAATGTAGAACCTGTTTTTGTTATTGATGTTAAATTCTAAAACGCTGTTGAACACATGACGTTGATCGAATGCGAAATAATGTATATTGTTTTGAAGAGATTCTCGACGTTTGCTTATTGAAATTGCATACGACATCCAACCTACAAGTGGGCCGTTTTTTTTGGCTAAAAAGATTTCAATACCCCGTGAATACCCGGTTCCATCGTTGGTATAATTGAGGAGGGAATCATAAACAACCAAATTTTCATAGCCTTTATAAAAAGCCTCAATCCAAGCATTGAATTTGTTGTTGCCGGAATAACTGTAACCAATAATATAATGGCTGCAAAAGGGAGATTTCAATTTGTTGTTTTTCTGCATTGCTTCCATGGAAGGAAACTGGTAGTAACGGCCCCATGCTGCTCTAACCATACTCTTGTTTGTGAGGTTAAATGATATTGATACACGAGGCGAGAAGTCTTTACGAGAATTTAAGTTATTGTAATCGTATCGGCAGCCTATGTTAAAGTTAATTCTACCGTTTTTTCCAAGCACTGAAGCATAAGCCCCATTTGTGCGATTTGAGGAGGAAACATCGTAGGAATAAAGAACAATGTTAGTGTCTGAGGGGTCTAGTTCAAATGGATCAACCGGTGTATTGCCTCTGTTATTGTAATTTGTATTCAGGTACTCTCCTCCAAAAATTACTTTGTACCCAGGGCGAAAGTACCAGGAAAAATCCTGACGAAAACCCAGATTCTCGCCTGTTAAATTCAACTGGAAATTTTTGCCCACAACAGCTTCCGATTTTGAAAATGAGTGAATTAGCGATAGCTTAGAATAGATTCTGCTTTTAATGATTGCCAGCCACTGCAAGCTTTGATTGTGTATTGTGCCATTATTTTCAATTGTTCCGGCGGTTCCAGGTTTTGGGTCGTTGATGTGAAAACTAGTACCGTTGATACCTGAAATTCCGCTGAACATGACTTTATGTTTATCATTAACCTTCCAGCAGAATACATATGTGCCATCGGTGAAACTGTTTAATGGAAAGAGCTTGGGATTTTTGATAAAAAGATCCAGGTATGTTTTACGGGCTGAAAAAAGAAACGACACTTTATTTTTTACAAGCGGTCCCTCAAAAGTGGCCTGTGAGTTAACAAATCCGATACTTAGATTTCCGCTATGTTTTTCAAAGCTGCCATTTCGGGATGTGACATTGAGAATACTTGACATCGCGTTGCCATATTTAGCGGAGAACCCTCCTGTAAGAAGATCAAGCTTGTCGATGGTTTCCACGTTAAAAACTGACTTAATTCCGCCGAAATACCATGGGAAGAAGATGCGCACATTATCCAGCATGTATAAATTTTCATCAGGACTGCCACCTCGAACGTAAATCTGACTTGGGGAGAAAAGATCACCTGTTCCTTTAGAAACTCCGGGGAAGAAAGCGATGGATCGTATCGGATCGTCATATAATCCCTGAGACGCTTTAATTGATGACGGCACAAGTGAAAGATCACTCACAGAGCTGCGGTCGATAATTCTATCAGACAGAATGTCGATGGGTTCAAGCAGGACCGATTTTGTTGAGTCAATTTTGAGGCTGTCATGAGTGTTTTGTGAATGAGTGCTGGCAATGGACAAAAATATTAACAAGAATAGAAAAATTCTTTTTTTGGACAAGCAGTTTACAACCCGGCTAAAACCAGAATATTGGTTTGAATATAAACGAGACATTGTTTCGTATTTAGAAAGTGTACTATTTGTAATTTATTTTTTTATAGCAATAGCATATGGATATGCTGCCAATTCATTTTTTTTTCCTTGTACCATCGACATTGTATTCATGTCAAAGTAAGTTATGTAACCATTTCTGCCGCCGCAGCCTGAAGTGTGATGGGGTGCAGGGCCATTATGAGAAAGGTTCCCGTTTACTATGGCAAGCAAATTGGATTTAGCGTCATGTACCAGACCAAATGGCTGAAATCCGCTGTGTACGGTTTTCAAAATACTATTTGATGTCGTGTTGATAATTGCAACCGAGCCTGTTTTGTTGGGGAAACTGGTACTATCATATGGAAATGAAACAAATAGAAAATCTTCATTTTCAGACAGAGACATCATACATGGAGTAGAATCGAAATAAATAGTATTTATTACAGAGTCGTTTTCCGAATTAATAACCCTAATTTCATTGGATCCCTGGCAGGCGACAAAACACTTTTTGTTAGTTTCCGAAAACGCGAAAAAAGACGGGTCGAAATAGGAACTTTCAATAACTGAACCTGAAAGATCAAGAGGTTTTTTATAAATAGACAATCTGGAAAAATTGTTATAATCGAGAATTGAAATAAAGTTACCAGATTCAGAACCTATGTAAGCTTTCTTATATTTGTTGTTAAGAACTATTTCTCTGGGATAACTGACTTTGAGATCTGCGAGATTAATTAGTTTCATATCAGCCAGATTTACAATTGCAATTTTTCCTGTTTTGCTATTATCAATAAAGAACCCATATTTGGAATCATCTGAAATATCGAAAGACGACCAAATTCCCTCTCCAAGCATTAACTCACCAATTAATTGATCTGATTCGGTATCAAATTTCTGAATGAGGCCAACCGGAGCAAAGAAGCTAACAATCCAAAAGTTATTATCGGGACTAACCTTGATACTGTTTGGAAACTCAGTTTTCAAAACATTGCCAACTGAAATGTATCGCATAGGCAGTTTCGTTTTTAAGTCGATCACAGTGACAACATCACACAGCTTGTTGGTAACGTACATTTTTCTTAAACCACGTTCTGAAAATTTTACAAAACCCAAGTTGTCTGGAGCCCCATTGGCTATCCAGTTTTTTATGGTTAAAAAATCTTTTTGGGAAAGAGGAGCCTGATTTATTGGCATATTAGGTTGAAGCACCGGGCCTAAACTCTTGTCTGAATTAGTAAAAAAACAAAGTGTACTGAAATCAGGGCGAAACGGAATTACTACCGGACCACCTCTCGAACCCTCGAACATATCGTTCCAGGTTTCAAGGGACAAGCCTGCTGCCGCTTCTTTGCTTGTTCGGGTATGGCAGCCAGCCGTGGCGCACTTAAGTTGGAAGATTTGAGTAATTTCTTCAGGAAATTCATTTTCAACAATGGCTCTCCCAACATGTTTTGTACAAGACGAAAACGCAAAAGAAATTAAAATTAAGTTAATTTTTTTGAGCGCCATTATTTATCCAGCATTTTAAGGTTTCAAGTTCTTGAGGCGAAAGTTGAGTTGAGTTTTTTGGAGGCATTAATTCAAATTCAAAAACAAGTTGATTAAATTTTCCGTTTTCAATTCTCGTTTTCAGGTCATCGTAAGAGTTAAAGTCTCCAAATGTAAAATTTGTAGTATGACATTTTTCACTACTACATTTGGTAATGAGCATAGGTCTTATGTCTTTGCCATAATTTGCTGAACAACTCTGTGGTAAAGCACTGTTTTCAGGCTCATTGGTCTTATCTTTTGTGCAGGATGTTGCAAATAGTTGTAATAAAAAGCAAACTAAAAACCCTGGTGTTTTCATCAAGCTTGTCAATTTTATTCTGTTACTGGAATTTCTAATGTCAGATCTTTTTTTCTTTCATTGAAACTGATGTGCAAACAAACCCCACCTGTAACTTTTTCTGAAATTGCGCTGTCAAAGCCCAGAGCATAAAAGTAATAATAACCCTTTTTCAGGTTGTGTAAGTGAGCATGGCCTAAAGCATGGCTGACACTTCCTGTTTTAACAGAGTCGTCGTATGCTTTTAGATCAGGTCCCGGAAACTCTTTTTGGTTATATTTTGCATAAACCATTGCCGCTGCAATTGGATTTGCGTGGTGTTTCACATAGATGGATACGTCTGCTTTACCACCATTACCTGCTTTTCTGCAAAATTGAAAGTTGGAAAGTACTATGGAAGTTAGCAACAATAACGGTATTTTGTGAATTTGCCTTTTCATGAAGATTATTTGAGAACAATGATTTTTTTGACTATAGATGTACTATGAAAGGATATTTTCAAGAAATAAATGCCATTTTTTAGATTTGACAGGTTAAAGGAAGGAACATCTGAATTTATACTGTTTTCGTTCCCTTCAAACAATGTCTCCCCTAAGGAGCCTATTATCGAAATGTATCCATCTGACAAATGATATGGTAGTTTAACTGTCAGGAATTCAGACGCAGGGTTGGGGGTTAATTGTATATTCTCCTGTAAAAAATCTTCCTCTGTTGAAACACTGCAATTTTTAGCAATTATTACTTTTGTTGAAGTATTCGACGAAACAGAATTTGTTGCAATGCAGGTTATTGAGAAAGTTCCTGCGTTTGCGAATAAAATTTGTGGGGTTGCTGATGTGTTATTTGGTATAAATGAGACACCTGTTGACGGAACTGCGATCCAACTGAATGTGGGAGCCGGACTTCCGGTGGAATTATTTGTAACGGAAGATGAAGACAGAATGCAGGCATTTGAAGCTGTTGTGAAATTAGAAACCGGCGCTTGACTTTGAACAGAGGCAAGGACAATTAACTTATAATCTTCCATTTCGCCGTGGTAACCAAGCGGGTCATTTGGACTATTGCAGGGTGATGGTGTAATATGGCCAGCATCGGAACTCATTTTAGCAGTTGCCCTTAGTGTCAAAGTGCCTGCAGGCGTTGACTGCGGAATGGTAAACGCTGCTGTGAAGGTTGTAGCTGGTGGTAATAGATTTGCTTGCAAAACTGTTTCGCCCGCATCGAGAAAAGAGAAATTATTGTTATAATCGATCCATACTCTTAAGTTATTTCTTGCGCCCGGAAAATTTAGGTAATCTTCGCTGTGGGTTATAGAGATTGTGTAAGTTTGCCCGGCTGTTAGAGTTGTTGAAAGCCCGGTCACAACCACTACTGTGGTAAAACTTTCTGAATTGCCGGATGTTCTGTTAATGGTATTCAGGCTAAAGTTCGTTATACCAGGTTGAAGTGATGCATAAGGCATTTGACCGGGTAGCATACAATATTGCGCTTTGTTTGAGCCAGCTAAAAGGAATAGCAGTAAAAAAATTGAAATGTTCTTTTTCATGGATCAGATGATTTTTGTTTGAACAAAACTAGGTCAAACAAAAAAGCTAAAGTTGATATTTATACAAAACAGCCTTTTTCTTATATTAAATATTTAGATTTCTGAAAGCAAACACCGTAATTTGTGATACAAAATCCTATGCATAATTCTTTTATCGGGCTTAGAAGGCTATTGGATAATAAATATAAATTTGTCCAACACGCTCTTTATATTGGGCTAATATTGCTTTTTTGGTCATTGTTTCATTTATCGCAACTGGGCCGGGTTTCTGAAGTCTTAAAGCTCATTCTTTATTCCTCTACTTATGTTTCAATTGCTTATTTGAATATATATTATTTGTTTCGGAAGTTTTTGTTAAATGGAAAAGTGGTTGTTTATATTATTGCATCTGTAATCTCGTTTGTAATGAGTTATGTTACCCAGCAGTTTATCTACTTTGAGAGCCTTGAGAAGTTGCAAAATGATCTTACTCTTTCGGCACCTTTGATTATAGATATGTTGATAAATGCTATTACATATTGTATGTTTATTGGTATTGGATTATCAATGCATATGCTAAAAATGTGGATTAATTCAGAAGAAAAAGTATTCACACTTGAACAGGAGAATCTGAAGGCCACTTTAAATAACTTAAAAAGTCAGATTAGCCCTCATTTTTTGTTTAATACATTCAATAATTTGTATGTGTTAACGAAAACTAACCCTGCAGTTGCATCTGAGATGGTTTTGGGTTTTGCTGATTTAATGCGTTATCAATTAAATGAAAGCGACAAAGACAAAGTGAATATTTCGGATGAAATTGAATACATAGAAAATTTTTTGAGTCTAGAGAAATTGAGGAAGGATAGACTTGATTTGATTATCAGATATGACAAAGAATCACTGGATGGAATAAGAGTTGAACCTCTTTTATTTGTAACGCTTATTGACAACGCTGTAAAACATGGATCACAGCAGATGGAGAATCCGTTTATCCATGTTGAATTTGAACGGATTGATGGCATTTTGAAAATTGTAGTGACTAACTCAAAACCGTTGATCTCTATTCTAAACAAAGAACAATCGCTTAAAAGGGGGATTGACAATTTACGGAGGCGATTAGAATTGGCTTACCCCAACAAACATAAACTGGAGTTAATAGAGCAAAAGGATGTTTTTAATGCAAAACTTGAAATTGAATTATAATGGATTGCATTGTGATAGATGACGAGCCATTGGCGCGTAAAGGAATGCAGCTGCTAATTGATCAGGTTCAGGAGCTGCGTTTGACTGGCAGTTTTTCAAACACTCATGACGCAGATGAATTTTTGAAGAACAATCATGTTGACATTGTGTTTTTAGACATACAGATGCCAGGATTAAACGGGATTGAATTTTTGAAATCTTGTAATCCAAAGTCAAAGATTATTATTACGAGCGCTTTTCCTGAGTTTGCTGTGGATGCGTTTGATCTTGATGTAACAGATTACCTTGTTAAACCGATTCGATTTGAGAGATTCTGCAAAGCACTTAACAAGACCATGTCCATAAGCAAGAGAAAAGACGAATTTCAACAAACAGAAGAAGATTTTGTGTTTATTCGTACTGAAAGGAAATATGTGAGAGCACACTATGGCGATATTGAGTATATAGAAGGGCTAAAGGACTATGTAATTGTAAACTGCGGAAAACAAAAGCACATTGTTGCAATTAATTTGAAGAGTATCTATGCCGAACTTCCAAAGAGCATCTTTTTAAGGATAAATAAGTCTTATATCATTAATGTTTCAAAGATCCAATCAGTTGATAAGGATTTTGTCAGTTTAGCAACAAAATCAATACCAATTGGCGAGCATTACAGGAAGTTGGTTTCGGAGTTTATTAATTTGAAAAAGGTAATAAGACGGCCTTAACAAATAGAATTTGCGTGTTTAAATTGTTTTAGAGCATGAGTCCATGAAAAAACTCCCGATTTACCGGGAGTTCTCTTAAAATTAAAGAACACAAAATGATGAATGACAACTAGTGATTTTTGATAACTTTTGTCATATCTTGATGGCCATATTCATCTGCTATTTTTATTAGATAGATTCCGTCTGGGTTCTGCGATAGATCAACGACGGCACTTGTTTCTGAGGTTAAGAAGTTTTGAAATAACTGGCCCGATGTATTAAAGACTGAAATTGAGACTGAACCTTTTACTCCCTCAATTACAAATTTGCCATCGGAAGACGGGTTTGGATAAATTTGACGGACCAGTGTGAATTGTAAATCGTTCAAGTCAACAGTTGAAACAAAACAATCAGAGTAAACAGGTTCAAAGCCAAAATAACCAAGATTACTGGACACTGGATTTAAGCTTCCACCATTAATTGCGGAAATGTAGTAATCTCTTGGTAAAAGGCTAGTTGTAGTTGCTCCAAATGGGTAATAACCACTGTTTGTGCTAGGAGTTTGTGCCATGCCGACATAATAATTTGTATTTGAATTCAAAGTCTGAGATGCTGCAAAACTAAATGTTTGGAATGTAGCGAGCATTGAAGAGATTATTGTAATTGATTCGGTTGCGGCTATAATAGCACCACTGTTGTTTAAAAGGACGCCGTAAACTATGTGTCCGGGTGATGCTATATCGTTTGACAGCGCAAGTCGGAGTGCCGTTAAAGTTGCATTCACAAGTGGTACAATTTTGTTTGAAATAATGCCACCACCGGTACCGTTTGTTCCGAACCCCACACTTAATGTATAATTTCCCTGGAACGGATTGTTTGCACCAATATTACAGGTTATACTCTGTGTAAGACTTGCAGTATTGTTTGAGTTATTTTGATCTGGACCACATGATACTACCAAATTATTGATGCCCATTGTAACAGGCGTAAATGATGCAAAGCTCACAATTGTTGAAGCACCGGCAGCCAAAGACGCAACCGTTTGGCTTGCACTAAAAGTGTTAGCTCCTGATACTTGCAATAAGAGTGGAACATTATAAACAGTTGAGTTGCTGTTATTTTTGATCTGAGCGCCTACCCTTTGAGCAGACAAAACCAAAGGAAATTTGCCGGGCGCAACGACGCTGCTTACCTCAATTTCGTTAGTCAGGTTGTTTGGAAAACCGAACCTAATTAATGGTCTGAAAGTCGCTGGCACAAGATTAGTCGGAGGAGTGGAGGATGATGAGCCTGCTACTGCCCCAGACACCATACCGTTTGAAAAGCAGCTGTAGTAGGCAAAATCCGGTGCAAACGTTGTGCCGATATACTCATATGCCACATTAACGGCTCCCCCGGTATAAGTAAAAGGTGTACTTAATACAAAATCAACGGTATGAAAGGTAGGTGTGACTTTTATATTATAATTTCCAGAATAAACCTGCGTCATTGCAGAGGTGGCTACGGTCCAGATTGTTGAAGATGTAAAAGTTGAACTTGCAGCATGTTCGATATATAACGTTAGTGATCCATTGGCTGGTGCAGACACTCCAGTAACGAGGTCGAATCCCAAAGAATTGAGAATAACAGAAGGCGAAACAAGTGCCATTTGTGTTGCGGGAATATTGAATATCCCTCGCATTGTTGTGTGTGAAACGTGGCCATTTGGGGCACTATTCGATGAATAACCGCTCGCATTGTTGAAAGGTGGTACAGTAATTGTGGAGTTGCTTTGGCTGAGCGCTTTGTTGATGCAGCAAACCAGAAATATGGCGGCAACGAATTTAAGATTTTTCATATTTTTGAATTTAATATTAATGTTTAACAAACCTAGTTCAAATACATTATTTGACATTCGCATTTATACGTAGTGCGGCCTTTATTATACAAAAAAGAGGCTTTTGAAAAGTTGAAAAGTGCTTTTGTCGAATTATTTATCAGCAGAAGAAATGTTACTCAGTTAGATCATTTAGCTCTAAAAAGAATTGGAAACCGTCTGTCTTGAAGAATAATTTCCCAAGACAAAATTCCGGGACTGAACGATGAAGAGCCGGCCGACGTTTTCCTATGGGATTTGGGGGCGACTAACGAACTACTTTTCTTTTTAGAAGCGGAGCCATTTGTAAGCCTCGAAAAGGATGAAAATAATACCGGAGTGTTTTTAAAAGATTAAGCCCGAATGAATCACATCAAATAAAGTAACAATCTGCAAACTTTTTAAAATTTATTTAGCGTAATTTTTCAAAGAAAATTACGTTATTAAGGTATTGAAAAAAAATCTTGCGATAATAGCCATGCTTAATAGTGTTTGGCTCTGCGGTCAGCATAACTACAAATCACCCTTTCGCGCCGGGCTTAAGCTGGGATATTCGATTCATACGCTCACGGGTGATCTTACTAACAGTCGTCCTGCCGGCGACTTTGTAGCAAGTTTCTGGTTCCAGTTAAAAATGAACAAAAAATGGACGGCCCAGACGGAACTTTTACTTTTGGATAAGGGAATCGGTGATGCACAATTTAGACAGCAGAGTCCGCATCAGATCAACCTCCATTATTTTGAAATGCCTTTACTTTTTCAATACCATTGTAAGAATATTTATTTTGAATTTGGTCCGGGTTTGGGCTATATGCTTAATCATTTTGAAAGTTTAAATGGTAATTCATCTTACGAATTAACAGAGAAATATCCGTTTATCAGGAGCGAACTTTCATTCAACCTTGGTATGGGCTGCAAATTGAACGACAAGTGGGCACTCGGACTAAGACTTAGCCATTCTTTATTGCCGGTGAGGAGCGCGGTTCCTTCAGTCTCCAAAGCGTCTTATAATCGTTTATTAGCTCTAAGTTTGACCCGCCAGCTAAAGAAAAAGAAAACGCGAGATCCACAGGAATAGCAATCAAATAAAACTTGGCCCCGTTGCTTGTGTTTTTGTGGTTGAAAAATTAGCTGCACAATTTCACTTCAGGGCTCATGAAGCGAAAAGCCCTTCCGAAATTAATCGAAAGGGCTTTTCTGCTTCATGGGCGGAGACCGAGGGATTCGAACCCTCGATACACTTGCGCGTATACAAACTTTCCAGGCTTGCTCGTTCGACCACTCTGACAGGTCTCCTTAATTTGAGGGGCAAAAATAAGACTATTTTGGCTGTAATAAAACTATTTATTAAGTGGCCAGCCCTCATGGTTTTTAAGGCACTTTCATGTTTTTGCAGTTCAATTGGTAGCGTAATGGCAAAGCCCCGCTTAGTACATCAGCAGGTTGCAGATAGACAGCAGTATAAATTTCGGGAGTTCAGGCCTGGCAGTGTTTGCAGGTGTATTGCTAAAAAATGAAAGGAACAAAAGCCATCACCTCAATTCTTGTTATCTTTATGGCATGATTGAAACGGAAGAGATCACCGAAGTAAAAACCCTGCAAAGTGAAGAACGACAAACAATAGTGCACTGCAGCTGTGGGGAAGATTACGCCTACCGAGTGTGGCCAACAACGTTTTTAATTGAGCAGGGTTCGGGCAAACGCGCTAGACTGATCACCGCTTTTAATATTTCATTCGCCCCGCAATGGACTATAAACGATGGTAAAGGCTTTACCCTTATTTTTGAAGGACTCAGCAAAGACTGCTCGGTTTTTGACCTGCAAGAAATTATCCCTCAGGAAGGTGGTTTCCATGTTGTTGGCATTCAACGCAACAAGACGGATGTTTACCAGGTAACTTTTTAAATTGCCATGACTTTAATCTGATCGCTGGACAACAGCTGGCTGGCAATTTTCGAATAATTTTTAGTCTTTCACCACCTTTAAACTGGTTCTCCTGTTTTTCGACCGGCCTTGTTCGCTGGCGTTGTCTGCCACAGGCAAGGTGTGGCCGTATCCTTTGGCAGTAACGCGCCCCGCAGGCACGCCTTTGGCAATGAGGTATTTTTTTACAGCATCAGCTCTGTCTTGCGACAATTTTAAATTCTCTTCGGCTTTTCCAACATCGTCGGTATGGCCTTCAATTTCAACCACCATGGTGTTTTTGAGTTTGAGCACTTCCACCAGGTCGTTTAAGGCTTTGTTGGAACTTGCTTTTAAGGTGGATTTACCGGTATCGAAATACACATTTTCGAGTACAAAGTTTTTTGGGGGGTCAATTTTGATCTCCACATCATAAGTGGCTTCCTGGTCGGCAGGGATGGTGAGTTTGGTATAATCCTGGTCTGTGGTAAAGGTTTTGTATTTTAAACTGTAGGTAGCGTCAACCGGCACCAATGCTTCAAATTTTCCTTTGGCATTGGTATTTACCTGGAAGTTCTCTTTGGTTTTGTCGTTGCTAAAAATGATGATCTCATTGGCAAGCACCTTGCCCTTAAAATTGGTAACGGTGCCTTGCAGCAAAGCCATTTGTGCGGTGGGAACAAGGGTTTGTGAAATGACCGGCATTGCTGAAATCAAAAACACGGAAAAGAGAATGAGTTTTTTCATACACTAAAATTAAACAAAATTTATAATGGATTGCCATGAAATAGTTACAACATAGCGGCAAAAAAGCCTGGATGAGCACAAAGTGAGTTTAGTGGCTTTGCGCCAGGGATGCGCAGGGTTCAGCTCTTTTCAGCCTCCCGCCAGTCGACGCGATCGGCTGAAAAAGCCGCAGTGCCGATAACCATCGGCACGTAGCCCGGAGCAGCCCGTTGCGGAGCAGGCGCCCAAAAAAAAGAAAGACAATCAGGAGCGAGGTGTTTCTAAAATCAAAATGGTGGCTCGTTAAAATCCTCAATATCGTTTCTCTTGATGATGTCGCTTGGATTTTCGTCAACCTTGTCCCAGTTCTTGGAGGCCACGGTTTTGGTTCCTGAACTTAAAAAGTCGTTGTTCTGCTGCAGAGGCCCCGGATTATTCTGGTTGTAGATAATGTCCTGCCCCTCAGTATAATCAAGATCGGCAAATTTAGCATACTGGCCAATAAACCTGAGTTTAACGGTTTCCAATGCGCCATGCCTGTTCTTTGCGATGATCACTTCGGCCCTGCCGCGTGTAGGTTCGTTGTTTTCGTCAACCTCCAAACCGTAATATTCAGGCCTGTAAATAAACATCACCATGTCGGCGTCCTGCTCAATGGCGCCCGACTCACGTAAGTCGCTGAGTTGCGGCCGTTTGCTGCCTCCTGGTCTGTTTTCAACCTGGCGGCTTAATTGTGACAAGGCAATAATGGGAATCTCGAGTTCTTTGGCGAGGCTTTTTAAACCGCGTGAAATATAACTGATCTCCTGTTCACGGTTGCCTTTACCATCGGGTCCACCACTCATTAATTGCAGGTAATCGATAATGATGAGTTCTACTTTTTGATTCTCTTTTAAACGACGCGCCTTGGCCCTCAATTCAAAAATGGATAGGGCGGGGGTATCGTCGATGTAGAGTGGCGCAACAGCCAGTTTTTTAATGCGTTCGTTCAACTGCACAAATTCGTGGTTGTCGAGGTTGCCTTTCAGGATCTTGTCCTGCGCTATTTCTGTTTCGCTTGAGATCAAACGTTTCACAAGCTGAAGGCTGCTCATTTCGAGACTGAAAATGGCAACGGGCTTATTAAATTCAACGGCTGCATTTTTTGCCATAGAAACCACGAAAGCCGTTTTACCCATACCTGGCCTGGCCGCCAGGATCATCAGATCTGATTTTTGCCAGCCCCCGGTAATACGGTCCATGGCTGTGAATCCGCTGGGAACACCCAGCAGGCCGTCTTTTTGGTTTGCAGCAGTTTCAATTTCATCTATCGCTTTGGCGATGAGTGTACTCATTTTATCGTGCTGCTTGCGCACGTTGGAGTCGAGGATCTCAAAAATATTTTTGGTGGTTTCGTCAAGCAACTCAAAAACATCGGTGCTGTCTTCGTAGGCCGATTTGATGGTTTCGGTGCTTAAGCGGATGAGTTCGCGCTGCAGATATTTTTGCGCCACAATGCGGGCGTGAAATTCAATATTGGCGGAAGAAGCGATCCGGTTGGTCAAAGCCGAAACGTAATAAGCACCACCAACAATTTCGAGTTCTGAGGTGCGTTTTAATTCCTGGGTCACAGTCAGTATGTCAACCGGTTCTGATCGGTTAAACAGCGAGATCATGGCCGCGAAAACACGGCTGTTTTGTTCCTTATAAAAAGCCTCGGGGCTTAAAATGTCTATCACGGTGCTGAGCGCTTCTCTTTCAAGTAACATGGCACCTAACACCGCTTCTTCGAGTTCAACGGCCTGTGGCGGCAGTTTACCTATTTCATTCGGATTTGTAACTCCCGGACCTATGATACGTTTGCGGGTCTTATTCTGATTGTCTTGATTCATATATGGGAGGGCAAAAGTGCAAAAAAAAGTCCCATATCTAATTTACGAAATCGGGGCTTTTATTAATAACTTGTGTATAAATATAATTTCTATGTGAAAGCCCATTGTTACTGAGCTTTACAGCCTGACAGCCCTGTTCATAATAATAAAAATCACTTGTAAACAAACACCATGTTAGGTAATTGTTAATTGTTTAAGGTGTTTCATTCTCAATTAATTAAACATTTATAAAAAAATTAATGCTTGATTTGTAATAAATTTTTTGTACTTGATATGCGTATTTTATTTGCCGATGCCAATCACAGTGTGCTGCACGAAACGCTCATAGCGGCAGGGCACTCCTGCGATCTCTTCTGGGACTTACCCGGCGATGAATTGATCAAAATTCTGCCGCTTTATGAAGGTCTGGTGATCAGGAGTAAATTCACCATCACCCGCCAGATCATCGACAGCTGCCCGGCCTTAAAATGTATTGGCAGGGTGGGAGCGGGCATGGAGAATATAGACGTGGCGCATGCCGTTTCAAAAGGCATCAGCTGCCTGAGTGCTCCTGAAGGCAACCGCGATGCTCTTGGTGAACATGCCCTGGGCATGCTGCTGATGTTATTGAACAACCTGAAAAAAGCCGATGAGGAAGTAAGAAAAGGGGTGTGGCTGCGGGCAGAGAACCGTGGACACGAGATTACCGGTAAAACCATCGGCATCATAGGTTACGGCAATATGGGCAGTAGTTTTGCGAAAAAATTAATGGGTTTTGATTGCCGCATTCTGGCCTACGATAAATACAAAGATGGTTTCGGCGACGAGTATGTGAGCGAATCGGCAATGGAAGATCTTTACCGCCACTGCGATATCGTGAGCCTTCATTTACCGCTCACTCCCGAAACGCAATACTTTGCAGACCTCGATTTTATCAAACGTTTTCATAAAAATATTTATTTGATCAATACAGCGCGCGGCAAGTGTTTAAACACGGCCCACCTGGTAGCAGCCCTCGAGACGGGTAAAGTAAGCGGGGCCTGTTTAGACGTGCTTGAATATGAAAGCGCTTCTTTTGAGCAAATTCAGAACGATGATTTGCCGGCACCCCTGAAATACCTGCTGAATTCCAACCGGGTTGTGCTCACACCGCATATTGGTGGCTGGACCTACGAAAGCAATTACAAAATGAGTAAGGTGATTGCTGAAAAAATGTTAGGGGTGCTGAGAACTAGTTAAAGGTGAACTGTGGCGTCGAAAGCAAATTAGATTTATTGCCTTTCATATCCACCATAAAGATCTCAAACATGATCTTTTTAGTTGCTGTATCCGACCTGAACTCGCTTACAGGAATGTAAATGTCTCCCTGTATGGATTTTCCTTTGTAATAACCATCAGCTGGCTGTGTGATGACATAGGCAAATGCCCTGTCGAAAATAAATTTATTGGAGTCGTTGTTGAATGCAAATGTACTGATCACCGTATTGGGCCCATCGGTATTGTCATTCCTGAAAAGATCCCCGTCCCAGTCTTTATAACCAATTTTAAACTGCGCCGAGTCGGTGCCAATGCCGCTCAACAATTGGAAATCCTTGTATTCGAGTTCAGGAATAGGGTCAGATGGCGCCTTTTTCACGCAGGATGCCAGTAGAGCACCAAACAAAAATATAAACAGCAGGGTACGCATCAATCTAAAATCAATACATAAATTTACAAAAAAATCAGCTAACTGCTTTGCCAGGGTGTTAAAAAAAGAAAACATATTTTCCGCGATCCTTGCCCCGGGTGATTTTTTGCCGGCGGCATTGGAGCTGTTTCGTTTTCAACACAGCAACAACGTTGTTTACAGGCAATGGTGCGACCTTTTAAAAACAGACCCAAAACAGGTAAATACACTTGTGGACATCCCGTTCCTGCCAATTGAGTTTTTTAAAAGCCATACAATCGTATCCGCACCCGTTCACCCGGGAACCATTCGTTTTACAAGCAGTTCAACCACCTCACAAATTCCTTCCACGCATTGGGTGACGGATATTTCATGGTATGAACAAAGTTTTTTGAAGGGTTTTAATTTGTTTTATGGTGATCCTTCTGAATATTGTATGCTCGCCCTTTTGCCCAACTACCTGCAGCGCGGCGGCGCTTCGCTGGTTTACATGTGCGACCGGCTTATCCATGATTCCGCGCACCCCGACAGCGGTTTTTTTCTGGATAATTTTGATGAATTGCTCGGCAAGATTACTCAGCTAAAGCGCACAGGTCAAAAAACCATTTTGTTGGGTGTTTCTTACGCTTTGATGGATCTTTGCGACCTGGTTGGTGAACTATCCCCAAACTTCACCGTGATCGAAACCGGCGGTATGAAAGGAACACGCAAGGAACTTTTAAAACCTGAATTGCATGCGTATTTAAAAACTGGATTTAAAATTGACAACGTTCACAGTGAATATGGCATGACCGAGTTGTTGAGCCAGGCTTACAGTAAAGGCGATGGATTTTTTGAATCGCCACCCTGGATGAAATTCCAAATAAGAGCAGTGGATGATCCTCTTAAATTGCGCGACGATGGTAAGACCGGTGGCATCAATGTGATAGACCTGGCAAATGTCAATTCCTGCGCTTTCATCGCTACAAAAGACCTGGGCAGGACAGGCCCGGATGGCAAACTCGAATTAATGGGACGTTATGATAACAGTGATGTACGGGGATGTAACCTAATGCTGGGTAGTTTCTGATCACTCAACGACCACCTTTTGTATTCCAGAACCTTCTTGTGAATTTATTATGCGTGCATAATATATAATAGTAGTGCCTGGGCATTGGGGTAGATTTGACAGACTATTCGTGTACTTGGTTATCCCTGCCGCCCAGCCAGCAAAAACATCACGGCCATTCTCACAGCCACACCGTTTTCGACCTGGTCTAAAATAATAGACTGTTTGCTATCGGCTACGTCGCTGGTAATTTCAACCCCCCGGTTAATCGGACCTGGATGCATGACTATTATTTTTTTAGAGAGGCTGTCGAGCAACTCTTTGTCGAGGCCGTACAACATGGTGTATTCCCTGAGCGATGGAAAATATTTGATGTCCTGCCGTTCCAGTTGGATGCGCAGCATATTTGCCACGTCGCACCATTCCAGTGCTTTTTTAAGATCGGTTTCTACAGTCACACCAAGGGAAGTAATGAACTTAGGGATGAGGGTCAGCGGTCCGCACACTTTAACAACGGCGCCCAATTTATGCAGGCACAATATGTTTGAAAGGGCAACCCGCGAGTGAAGGATGTCTCCCACGATCACTATTTTTTTGCCCTTTAAGTTGCCCAGTTTTTCCTGGATTGAAAAAGCGTCGAGCAGGGCCTGTGTAGGATGTTCGTGCGCCCCGTCGCCGGCATTGATGATGCGGGCTTTTACTTTTTTTGAGAGGAAAACAGCGGCGCCCGGGCTGGCGTGACGCATCACGATCATGTCCACCTTCATGGCCAGGATGTTATTAACGGTGTCAACCAGCGTTTCGCCTTTTTTTACTGATGAATTGGATGCGGAAAAATTAACTACGTCGGCGCTTAATCTTTTTTGCGCAAGTTCAAACGATAATCGGGTGCGGGTAGAATTTTCGAAAAATAAATTGGCAACGGTAATGTCGCGCAGTGATGGAACTTTTTTAATGGGCCGGTTAATGACTTCTTTAAAGTTTTGAGCGGTGCTTAATATTAAATCAATGTCGTTCTTTGTCAGATTTTTTATACCAAGAAGATGGTTGACGCTCAGGCTGCTCATTATTTTTTTTGAAATCCTTTCAAAAGCTAAAAATAGCTTTTATATTTTAAATTATCGATTTTATTTTAAATATCTCTCAGTGAGGATGTTCAGGTGATGAAGGGTATGCCCGCAAATTGCAAAGCCAATGGCAGCCACAGTGGATGGCCCCGATGGGGTTTCTCCTTTCAGTGCCAGGGTTTTTTCGGAGAAGGATTTAAACAATTCGAGGGTAGCCTTGCTCACAACTTCAAACTCTCCGGCTATGCTCTCAAGCGTGCGAGTGCGCGCTTCGCTGTTGGGCGCGTAAGTGTTCTCATCAAAAGACAGAGCTTTTTGCCGGTCACCCCTGGCAAAACAAAGGGCCCGGGTGCTGAAAATGCGTTCTGTGTCTATGCAGTGGATAAGCACTTCCTTCAGGGTCCATTTACCATTGGCATAAGCGTAATCTCCCAGCGCGGGATCGGTATTGCGGATCAGCGAGAGAGCCGCTTTTGAACTGGCTGCCAAGGCTTCAATGATCTGGTCTTCTTTCACCAGGTTTATGTAGCGGCCATAATATTCAGGATGTTCGGAGGCTTGTGGTTTCATTTATTTGTCTAATAAAGTAATCTTGTCTTTGCCATCGCTTTCTTTCCATTCAACACGCACGTTTTGTGTTTCAATGGAGTCGATGGTTATGCCAATGTACTTTGCCTGTATGGGGACATGCCGTGCAAACCGCCTGTCAACCAACACGAGCAACTCTACATCGTTAGGCCTTCCAAAGGCCAGCATGGCGTCGAGACCAGCGCGGATGGTTCTGCCCGTAAAGAGCACATCGTCTACCAACACCACATTTTTGTCCTCAATGATAAAATCTATATTGGTGCGGTTGGGGATCAGTTCTCTTTTCCTGAAATCGTCTCGGTGAAACGTAATGTCAAGCTCACCGCAGTTAATTTTTTTGACTTTTAAAATGCTCTGAAGTTCCTTTTGGATTCTCCTTGCCAGGTAAATACCGCGCGGTTGTAAACCAATGATGACGGTTTTTTCAAAGTCGTTGTGCACTTCAATTAACTGGTGACAAAGCCTTTTGATGGTTACATCGAATTTTGTCTTCTCTAATAAAATTTTTGGTTGCACAGGATTGTATTAATGGAGTTTAAATATAAATATTTTTTAATTGTGACGGACCATGGAGCGAACTTTGTTCTGCATCATGACCGCATCACTATTCTTTGTTCTTGCTGTCAAGTATAATGGTCACCGGCCCGTCGTTGATGAGTTCCACCTGCATATCGGCGCCAAATTTACCGGTAGCGCAGGATTTGGCCAGTGTTTCATCCAGTTGTCTGATAAATTCCCGGTAAAGGGGTATGGCGGTTTCGGGTCGCGCCGCTTTTGTAAAAGAAGGCCTGTTGCCTTTTTTTGTAGAGGCATGAAGTGTAAACTGGCTAACAACCATTACTTCGCCACCTGCCTGGCTGAGGTCAAGGTTCATTTTCCCGGCCTCGTCGGCAAATACCCGCATCCCAATCAGTTTGGCGGTTAACCAGGCAACATCATCGGTATTGTCTTCCGTTTCTATACCAAGCAGTACCAAAAATCCACGGTCAATTGCCGAGTAACAATCGCCTCCGATCAGCACTTTTGCCTTGCTTACCCTTTGTACAACCACCCGCATATTTTATCTATATTTAAGTCATTAAAAATATGAATTATATGAAGAAGATATTCCTTTGCTCCCTGATTTTGTTTGCCCTAACAGGCTGCAATAAAAAGGCCGATCAGGAGATCATTGAAGAGCCGGTAACACCGGTTAATAATTGTCCTACCTGCGATTTTCCTGATACTGCCTGGGTAAGCCACGATACCGGTCCGAAATTGGTATTCAAATTTGTGTTCGACAGCACCCAGGCAAGACTAAACAACACCGGTGCTGCGGCCACTATTGCCAGCGGCAACGCAGGCCAGTCACCCAGGGTTAACGGTATGAGTGCGCATTACCTCGAGCTGGCGCAGAACGATCTCACCCAGGTGGGGCAGGGGACTGTTTTGTACAAGGCCGATGAAACCAGCTGCGGTGGCGATAAAGCCATAGTGTTTTGTAAATCGGTGGTTTGTAAAAACGGTGATGTGTTTTTTTCAATTCCCTTCAGTAAAATCGCGGCAGGCAGCTATAAATGGCTGCGTGTGTCGCTGGCTTACCAGAATTATGATATCAGGGTAAAAACAAATTCAACAGGCGTGATTGACGGCACGCTGGCGTCGTTTGTTGGCTTTAACACTTATGTTACCAAATACAAAATGAAAGGGGTAGTCATGACGCCTACGATCAGCGGTGGTCCTGGTAATAAGGCACAGGGCTACTGGGGATTTTTCACAAACATCTTCAATGTGAATTTTAAAACAGAGGGACAGGCAGCACAAACCACAGTTGTTAATCCTAATCCCGCTTCCGCAATTCCTCCCGGTAGTTGCCTGGTTACAGGGGAGTTTTTTAAAACCGGCGCAGGCGTGGTTCAGCCGCTAGTAATTACCGGCAACGAAAACCAGGACCTTGTGATCAATGTTTCACTGTCTACCAACAAAAGTTTTGAATGGAAAGAGCTAAACGCGGATGGTCTTTTTCAACCCGATGTTGGTGAAACAGTTGTTGACATGGGACTGCGGGGTATGATTCCGAAATATTGATTTTAAAGGAGCATTTCGTAACTTTTTTTGCGTAGGTTCGTATAAGATTCCTGATATGAAGTGGCTCCGGATAATTTTCTTTTTAATTCAATTTCACGGGTCGTTCTCCCAGAATCCGATCAATGCTTACGCTGCAGTAACAGCTATTTCGGGAACGTCTTTATCGGTAAGTTCTGTGAATGAAACTTACCATTCGTTTGAAAATGGCGACTACGCGATCCTGATGCAAATGCAGGACAATGTGATAGGCACCAACACCACCAATGTGAGTACTTTTGGCAATCTGAGTTCGATTCAATCGGCGGGTTTGTTTGAGATCTGCCGTATTCAGTCTCATACCGAATCGGGCTCGGTGCCCAACTCCATCACACTTGAAAGCGCGCCTGTTAACACCTATAGCGTTAATGCCAATGCTTCTGTTCAATTAATCACATTCAGATTTCTTGGGACCAATTTTACATCCACAGCCAATATCGGCACTTTGGCCTGGAATGGCACCGTTGGGGGAGTTACGGCCATGATGGTAACGAGTGTATTTACACTGGGTCATACAATATCAGCTAATGGCAGCGGTTTTGCCGGTGGCTTAAAGAATACACCAAATGGTTATTCTGCCTGCGACAATGCTACTTACGCAATTGCAGTAACAAATAGGTATGCCCGTAAAGGCGAAGGCATTTATAAATCAACAAACAGCAGTTTCGCCGCCGGCCGCGGCAGGATGCTGAATGGCGGCGGAGGCGGTAACGACGTTAATGCCGGTGGCGGTGGCGGCGGTCATATTTTAAGTGGCGGTGGCGGCGGATCTGGTTGGACACCCTCTGGGACTGGCTGCAGCCCAATAGCCGGCGGTTTAGGCGGATTAAGCTTGAGCAGCTCAGTGAGCGCTTTGCGTGTGTTTATGGGTGGTGGTGGCGGTGGCGGACATGAGAACGATGGCAATGGCACTGTTGGTGGCGCCGGCGGAGGCATCGTAATTGTGATTGCAGGAACTTTAACAACTGTTTCATGCGCAGGAATAGCGATAACAGCCAATGGCACTTCAGCGGGCACAGCAGGAAATGACGGTGCAGGTGGGGGAGGCGCAGGAGGTACTGTGATCATGAATGTAAATTCTTTTGATGTTGCTGGCGCCTGTCAATTGAGCATTACCGCAAATGGCGGTAATGGTGGTAACAGCAATGCCGGCAGCGGTGGCGCGCATGGTGGTGGTGGCGGAGGCGCGCAGGGTGTGATCATCTATCCAGGGGCACAGCCAACATTAAACATCAGCAGCAGCACTGTTCCTGGTAACGGCGGAGTGAGTTGTTCGGGCTGCAGCAGCAGTCTTAATGGCAGCGCGGGCACGGGACCCTCCAATTCAGGTATTATCACTAGCGGCGGTACCATTTTACCGGTAGAGCTGCTTGATTTTACTGCTTCATTGAATAATTCAGGAGAGGTGATTTTAAGATGGTTTACGGCTGTTGAACTGCACGCCAGGGAGTTTGTTCTGCAGCGCCTGGGTAACGCTAACGAGGTCATTGACCTTGCAACTATCCCATCGAGGGGCAATAACAGCAACTATGTTTATACCGACAGCCGGCCCCCAACAGGAATTAATTATTACAGGCTAAAACAGGTGGATGATAACGGCAGTTTTTCATTCAAGCCATGGATCGCTGTTAACGCGAATAACGAAGACAAGGAGGAATTACTGCTTTATCCCAATCCGCTTTCTCACGGCGCACAGTTATTTGTTCAGCACAAAAGCAGGGTTGATGCTGGTGTGGCGGTACAGATTTTCGACATGGGTTCGAGGTTAATGAAAAACGAAATTCCTGCAACTGAAAATCAAAACTTTTCTGAAATCAACACAAGTTCTCTTGAGCCCGGTGTATACATTGTTAAGATCAGCACTCCCGAAATGGTGACCTACAAAAAGCTTCTAATTACAGATTGATTATTTTGTTTTGAATTTTGTGATGGCGTTAATGGTAAATTCACTTAGCACCAGCTCACCACTCATACCGGCCCTTTGAATCAACAGCTCGTCCCAATTTTCAGTACCTTCCCACATTACTTTTTTAAGCATGGACATGGCTTGTGGGTTGCTTGAGGCCAGTTTAGCCGCAAGGGTTTCTATGCCTTTGTCCATTTCTTCATTGTTGCCGAAAAGTTCGGCATATAAGCCTTTTTCTTTTGCCCATTGCGCGCTTTGCCATTCGGTGGCATTGATCGTTAACTGTGTAAACGCCGAGCTGCCTACTTTACGGGCCACTGCTGGTCCCACCACGAAAGGACCGATGCCAACGGCCAGTTCGCTCAGTTTGATGGACGCGGCTTCAGTTGCAAAAGTATAGTCGGCGCTGGAGGCAATGCCTACACCACCACCAACAGCTTTACCCTGTACCCTGGCAATAACAAACTTAGGCGCTTTGCGCATGGCGTTGATAACGAGGGCGAAACCAGAGAAGAATTTTTTACCGGTATCAAGGTCCTTGATCGCGATGAGCTCGTCAAAACTGGCACCGGCGCAAAAAGCCTTATCGCCTTCGCTTTTTAAAACAATGACTTTGGCCTGATCATCTTTTCCCAACTTTTCGATTTCGGCCGCAAGGTTGCGTAACTGCGTACCCGGCATTGAATTGCTTTGTGGATGAAAAAATGTAACTGTGCCGATCCCGTTTTTTATTTCTGATTTTACGAATGCTTCCATCTTAAAATTGTGTGGAAAAAAATAATAATTTTTGAAACACTTTTAATTACACCAGCATGGTTACCGGGTTCTCTATAAATGTTTTTAAGGTTTGCAGGAAAGCGGCACCCGTGGCGCCGTCAACGGTGCGGTGATCGCAGGCCAGGCTCAGCATCATCGTATTTCCGGGCACTACCATGTTGTTTTTTACAACAGGAACCTGCCTGATTGCTCCCACTGATAGAATGCAGGAAGCCGGGGCGTTGATGATGGAAGTAAAAGATTCTATGCCAAACATTCCAAGATTGGAAACCGTGAATGTATTTCCTTCCCATTCCGCGGGTTGTAATTTTTTATCTTTCGCACGCTTGCCAAAATCCTTGGCTTCGGCCGAGATCTGGGAGAGTGATTTCTGGTCTGCAAACCTGATCACCGGAACCAGCAGGCCGTCTTCAACTGCAACGGCCATGCCGATGTGAATGTGAGAGTAAAAACGGATCTTATCACCGAGCCAGCTGGTGTTTACCTGTGGGTGCCTTCTGAGCGCCGCTGCGCAGGCTTTTATCACCAGGTCGTTAAATGATATTTTGGTGTCGGGGATCGCGTTCATAACGGTCCTGGCAGCCATGGCGTTATCCATGTCCACTTCAATATTGAGGTAAAACACCGGGGCGCTGGTGGTGGCTTCCAATAAACGACGGGCGATGGTTTTGCGCATCTGTGATACCGGTTCATCGTTAAAACCTTCTTTGCCTTGTGCAACCGAACTAACGGTTTTGGCAGTGCCGGATTGTTTTGCTGGTGTATATGTTTCTATGTCTTTTTTGGTGATGCGGCCATTGTCGCCGGAACCATTTACCTGCGAAATTTCAATGCCCTTTTCCCTGGCCATGGCTTTTGCCAAAGGAGAAGCCTTGATCCTGCCATCCGCCGGTTTCTGGTTTGAAGTTTCCTGCTCAACCTGCTGCTTAATGCCAGCTGTTTCCTCCTTACTGCCAGCTGGATCCTGTTTATTGTTTCCAGTTTCCTGTTTACTGACTCCCGCGTCCTGCTTGCCGCTTCCAATATTTGCGAGCAGCGCTTTAACATCTTCATCGCCTTTGCCTAAGATCGCTAAAACAGAATCAACGGGCGCGCCTTTTCCTTCCTCAACACCGATGTGTATCAGCACACCGTCCTGGTACGACTCAAACTCCATGGTAGCCTTGTCGGTTTCGATATCGGCCAGCAGATCGCCGCTTTTTACTTTATCACCTACTTTTTTGTGCCATTTCGAAACCACGCCTTCTGTCATGGTATCGCTGAGTTTAGGCATGGTGACGATCTGAACGGTAGAGGGCAGATCTGCTTTTTTTGGCTGCGTGATTGTTTCCTTATTTTTTGTTTCATCCGCCGGAACATTTTCGGAGGAGGATTTCTTTTCCCCGGTTTTTTTATCACCGCCGCTGTTTCCGCCGTCTTTCAGTAATCCCGAAATATCTTCGCCTTCTTTGCCTAAAATGGCAATCACAGAATCAACCGGTACCGCTTGTTTTTCTTCAACGCCTATGTGCAAAAGAACACCGTCCTGGAAAGATTCAAATTCCATTGTTGCTTTATCTGTTTCAATGTCGGCCAGTAATTCACCTGACTTCACCTTGTCGCCTACTTTTTTGTGCCATTTGGCAATTACGCCATCCGTCATGGTATCACTTAATTTGGGCATTTTTACTACTTCAGCCATACTACGAATTAAAAATTATAAATTAATAATGAAAAATTTGTCAATTCAGACGCTTTGTTTTGTGGTTTTAACAATGGCAGAAATTATGTTTAAAATTTCCTGACTTTCCGCAAGATGTGGTTCAAAATCCATTGCCACGAGTTTTGATTCTTTTAAAAGACGTAACCAGTAATTGGTTTCTCGGGTTTCCTTTAGAGCAATGTTCATTTTAGAAAGAAAGTCCCTATTGCTTTGACCTGCAATAGCCTCTTCAACGTTGGCGCCAATACTTGTACCCGATCTTAATAATTGTTTGGATAATATATATTCTTTTTTTTCTACCATTTGAACGTAGAGTTTTATTGAATCCAAAGCAAATTGGAAGCTTCTATCCTGTATGAGATTTTTTTTCATAATTTTTAATTATTAATTCTCAATTATTAATTTTAAAACTACTCGATGATGTAAGGATAATTTGGTTCAGCATAAACATCTTTGTATAACTCGTCAGCCTCAGGATATGGGCTTTCTTCAGCAAATTTCACCGATTCTTCCACCATCGCTTTAATGGTTTCGTCCAGGCGTTCAATACCCGCCTCGTCAATCCATTTATTGTCAACAAGTGTTTTCAACACTTTGGAAATTGGGTCCTGCAACTGGTATTCTTTTACTTCGTCTTTGGTACGGTAAGACTGCGCATCGCTCATGCTATGGCCTTTGTAGCGGTATGTTTTCATTTCCAGGAAAGTGGGACCATCGCCCCTGCGGGCACGTGTTACCGCTTCTTCCATGGCTTCATGCACGGCTTCTACAGAAAGACCGTCCACCGGCTTACTGGGCATGTCATAAGCCAATCCCAGCTTCCAAAGGTCGTGTACATTGCTGGTGCGCTCAACTGATGTCCCCATGGCATATCTGTTGTTTTCAACAATAAAGATCACCGGTAATTTCCAGAGCATGGCCATGTTAAAGGCCTCGTGCAGAGCGCCCTGGCGCACAGCGCCGTCTCCCATCGAACACACACAAACGTTTTCGGTACCCATGTATTTTTCGGCAAAGGCGATGCCAGCACCAAGCGGGATTTGCCCACCAACAATGCCGTGGCCTCCTATAAAGTTATGTTCTTTGCTGAAAATATGCATGCTGCCGCCTTTTCCCTTGCTGCATCCTGTAATTTTGGCGTACATTTCGGCCATTACATATTTGGGATGCAGTCCCAACCCGATTGGGTGTGCGTGATCACGGTAAGCGGTAATGTGTTTGTCTTCCTTCCTGGTGGCGCTCACTGTGCCTGCCACTATGGCTTCCTGGCCAATGTAGAGGTGACAAAAGCCCTTGATCTTTTGCTGCACATATACCTGCCCGGTTTTCTCCTCAAACTTGCGCATCAGGAGCATGGATTCATACCATTTTAAATATTGTTCCTTAGTGAACTTTAATTTTTTATCACTTGCTGTTTTAGCCATTGCTGCCATATCGATTAAAAACACAAAAATAACAGAAAATTACAATAAAAGAACTTTGAAAAAACGGTATCTTTTCTTTGCCTATTTTTACATCGCCGGAAACATTTTTATGGAATTGAGTTACGTACCTTTTTACCTGCAATTCAGACACCCTTTCGGCGTATCATCTAACACGCGCAAAGAAACCCTGAGTGTTTTTGTAAAACTCAGCAAGGGTGATTACACCGGGTACGGCGAGGCTTGTCTGCCGGCCTACCTGGGGGAATCCCTTTCAGAAACCAAACGTTTTCTGGACTCAGCAAAATCTTTGCTTAAAAACACCAAACTATCGGTTACAAGTGTTATGCCCGGCGAAATAATTAGGATCGGTGACGGCAACAATGCGGCAAAAGCGGCCATAGACATGGCGCTGAATGATCTTAGCGGCAAAACAAATGCAAAACCCTGGCACGAAATGGCGGGAATCAGTAAAAGCAAAGACACTTTTACATCTTTTACAATTGGAATCGGAGATCCGGAGCAACTGGAACGAAAAATAATGGAAGCGGCGGGTTTCCACATCCTCAAAATAAAAACCGGCACCCCTGACGACAAGGCCCTGATTACCCTGATCAGGAAGTTTACCGAAAAACCGCTCTATGTGGATGTGAACCAGGGCTGGACAGACAAAAATTATGCACTTGACATGCTTTATTGGCTGCACGATCAGAATGTGCTGCTGGTGGAACAGCCCATGCCAATAGAAATGAAAGAAGAGATGCGCTGGCTTACCCAGAGGAGCCCGCTGCCAATCATTGCCGATGAAAGTGTAAAGTCCATAAAAGACCTGCAACACCTGGATGGGGCTTTCTCGGGCATTAATATTAAGCTGATGAAATGCGGGGGCCTGGGTGAAGCCTTAAAAATGATCGGTTTTTGCAGGGAAAACGGTCTTAAAATCATGTTGGGCTGTATGGCCGAGAGCTCTTGTGGCACCAGCGCCATGGCTCAACTCATGGGGATGGCGGATTATGTTGATCTCGACGCGCCGCTGCTTTACACCAACGATCCTTTTACCGGTGTTGATTACCGCGAGGGCAAAGTTTGTTTAAATCACCTGCCTGGGCTGGGTGTAAATCCAAGGGCAAATTTCCCTGTTTTCCAGTAATTTTCTGTAAATGACCCGGCGCTTTTAAATCGAAAAAGCTAAATAAAATATCATATCTTTATTTACCCAAGGCCAGAATCAATGAAAAAGCTTTTTTTTTGCGCAGCGATTGTTTTTACAATGGCTTCGGCATTTTCTCAAAACTGGTGTCCGCCGGGCGCGAAATGGCATATTAACCGGGGGGGACCTTTTAGTTTTGTTACCACCGGCACTGACGGCGTAATTGAAATGTCTTATACGACCAACACAACCGTAATTGGAATCCCCTGCAAACGGCTTGATGCTGTATTCAGCGGTGTGAAGCTATTAGGAAACCCATCAGGAGCAAATATTACATACACATATGGAACTTTTTATACTTACGAAAACAACAATGTTATTTTTTTGTACAACGGAACAAATGCGTTTGACACCCTGGTAAATTTTAATGCTCTTCCCGGAGAGAAATGGTTAAAAACAAGGTCGACGCAATCTTTCTGTATCGAAAGACCAGTTGTTACTGTTACCGATACAAGCCATGTCACGATAAATGGTTTTTATCTCAGGCAAATTAAAACTCTCGATTCGGCAAAAGTCACCAATTGGACATGGTCGGGAACAAACACTTATACCTATGTGTTTACATATACAGAAACAACGACTTTCGTTGAAAGAATTTTATTTCCGGGGTACTATTATCAAAATCTGTTCCCGGCTGACTGTGCCGATGCTCCTGACACAGCCGCTTCTGACGGCCCCCCTGCTAATTATTTGAGGTGCTATGAAGACAATGCTTTCCCCGTATACAAGGTTAACTCTCCTTTCTGGAGCGGCGCATCCTGCAGCTGGACTGGCATTAACGAAACAATTTCAAATAATAACATCAATTTGTCATTGTATCCCAATCCTAACGATGGTTGTTTTCAGGTGGACATCCAACAGGCCACAGATATTTGGATTTATAATATGTTTGGCGAAACTGTTTATTATGGGACTTATAGCGACCCTGGAAAACGAACGGTGGATGTTGCACATTTAAGTCCCGGAGCTTATATTCTAAAAGCTAAAACTGCTGAAGGGAACGGGCAGATGAAACTCATCCGCCAATAAATTCCTTAAAAATCCCCCAAATCAGGGCATCCAGATTGCCAAATAATCTTATTTTTGTACCTCTTAAACAAACATGGTTTTTAGCGGTATCACCTTTCTGGTTTATTTTCTTCCGGTTTTTTTGCTGCTTTACCATTTGTCGCCCAACAAATACAAAAACGCCGTTATTCTTTTTGCCAGTATTTATTTTTACAGCTGGGGTGGACCAAGATTCATCTTTGTGATACTGGGCACCACTTTTCTGGATTATTTCCTGGTGAACGCCATGCACAGCCAGAAAACACAAAAGGGCAAAAAAAAGTTTCTGGTTATTTCGCTCCTGCTCAACCTGGGCCTGTTGTTTTATTTTAAGTACTCAAATTTTTTTATAGGGAACATCAACGCACTGTTTGGCGCCAATATTGCCTGGCTTAAAGTGGTGCTGCCCATTGGCATTTCTTTTTACACTTTCGAGAGCATTACCTATGTAGTGGATGTTTACCGTGGCATTCACAAGCCGCTTAAAAATTTCATGCATTATCAAACCTACATTCTTTTATTTCCCAAGCTGATCGCAGGGCCAATTGTCCGTTATCACGACATTGCAGACCAGATCACCGACCGTGTAAAGAATTATACACCAGAAATCAAACTCAGTGGTTTTCTGATCTTTTGTATCGGCCTCGCGAAAAAGACCGTCATCGCCAATACCCTTGGCATGCAGGCCGATGCGGTTTTTAAGCTCGATATTTCGCAGATCGACACGGCCACTGCCTGGATTGGCACCCTGGCTTATACTTTCCAGATCTATTTTGACTTCAGCGGTTACAGCGACATGGCCATTGGTCTTGGTAAGATCATGGGATTTAAATTTCCCGAGAACTTCAACAATCCTTACACCTCCTCGGGCATTACCGAATTCTGGAGAAAGTGGCACATGACCCTGGGCACCTGGATGAAGAACTATCTGTACATTCCTTTGGGCGGCAACAAGGTTTCAGACAGTAAACTTTACAGGAACCTGTTCATTGTATTTTTACTTTCAGGCTTATGGCACGGTGCAAGCTGGAATTTTGTTCTCTGGGGCGCTTACCACGGTTTGTTTCTGGTGCTCGAGCGTTTGTTCCTGGGAAAGGTTTTTCAAACGCTTGGCCGATGGATTTCTGTGCCCCTTACATTTATTATTGTTGCTACAGGCTGGGTGCTTTTCAGAAATGAAGATCTGCACTATGCACTGCAGGTAATCAAACAACTTTACGCTTTCGATTTTTTCCATGGTAAGTTTGCGGTGAACAACGATTTTATAGCCATGGCGGTTCTTGCAGGCGTGATCTCCTTTTTTGCCTTGACCCGCGCAACAAAAGCTGTACAGGATAAAATTTACGGAGAGAGTTTTCCAGGGGTCTCAAAATGGCTGGCCGTTTTATCAGGCATTGTTTTGTTTTACATTTCATTGAGTTACATTTCGGCGCTTGACTTTAACCCTTTTATTTATTTCAGGTTCTGATGACCGTGAAAAAAAAGACATATTCATTTCTTCATGTGGTGGCGCTTATCGCCATCAGTTTTCCATTGCTCATCTCCATGCTGAAAAGCGACAACCGGCCAAACCTCATTGGGATTGTGATCAGCGATGAAAAGCCCAGGTTTTCGATGAGCAGCTGGTTCGACGGTTCTTACCAGGCCGAAAAAGAAGATTACAACAACGACCACTGGGCATTTAAAGAAAAAATGGTCAGGCTCAACAACCAGTTTTATTACAAAACCTTTAACCAGATCAGGGTCAACAATTTTGTAAGTGGTAAAGACAATTATGTGATGAGCGAGGGTTATATTTTCTCGGCTTTTGGCGACGATCTTTTAAAAGAGGACAAAGTTACCGATCTGCTCACAAAAGCCAGGGTGCTGCAGGACACCCTGAAGAAAAAGGGTATTGACCTGCTGCTGGTTTTCGCGCCCGGTAAAGGCGCCATGTGCAAAGAGTTTATCGAAGATAAGTACATTCACCCCGTAAACATGACCAACCACGGCCTGTTCACTTCAAATTGCAAAAAGCTTGGAAACAATTACCTGGATTTGTACACCTATTTTGAAAAAATAAAACCTGCGGCGCCTTATCCGTTGTTTTCAAAATTTGGTCACCATTGGAGTTATTACGGAGAGTGCCTGGCAGTAGATACTATTATTAAAACAATAGAAAAACTGCATCATACCGACCTGCCTGATATTCACTGGGATTCTGTTGAGGTGGTGGATAGCGCCAGGTTCCGCGACGCTGATGTGCTTGCCAGTATGAATTTATATTCGAACCCAAAGCAGAACATGAAACTGGCTTATCCAATGGTACAGTTTGAAGCGGATACTATGAAAAACCGCACCCGCGTGCTCACTATCAGCGACAGTTATTGGTATGGCCCGGTGTACATGGGCGTTGATCAGAGTTGTTTCGCAGGTGGCCAGTTCTGGTATTATTACAACAAAGTGGTGCCTTCGCCAAGGGACGTACCCGTGGAAGTTTGGGAATTGGATCTTAAAACCGAGATTGAAAGCAACCAGGTGATCATGCTCCTTTATTCTGACGGGAATTTACCTACCTTCGGCAATAACTTCATTAACGATGCCTACGAACTCTATACTTCCCCTAAAACGTATTATGTTCGCAATGAAAGAAAAAAGCAGATCCAGGCATACGCAAAGCAGATCCGGCAGGCACCGGGTTTATTAAAGAAGTCAACACAAAAAAGCAAGGACCTGAACATCACGCTCGATAGCGCCATAAAAGCCGACGCCATGAGAATGGCAGGTTTTATTAAATAATTTTTTGATCATTATAGAGAAACGTTACAATAATTAAATTAATCCCACAACATGAAAAATAAAATAATCCTGGTGTTCATCGTTATTGGCTTTGCAGGGAAAGCAGATGAAGGCATGTGGATGCCGCAGCTGATTAACGCGTTAAATATTAACGATATGAAAAGGAACGGCTTTAAATTGACAGCCGAACAGATCTATAGCATCAATAAAGCGAGCATGAAAGACGCCGTTGCAATTTTCGGCGGGGGCTGCACTGCTGAGGTGATTTCCACCAGTGGATTGATCCTCACCAACCACCATTGTGGATTTTCGTCGATCGCTGCCCTGAGCACTGTTGAAAAAGATTATTTAAAAAACGGCTATTTTGCAATGAACAAAAGTGAAGAGATCTTCTGCAAAAATTTGACCGTGACATTTATCAAACGCATTGAAGATGTTACCGCGAAAGTCTCGCAGAACATGAAACCTGGTTTTTCTGAATTTCAAAAAGATTCAACCCTACAATCGAATATAAAAGCGCTTGAAAAGCAGGCAAAGGGGACTACAAACTATGATGCCTTTATTCGCCCGTTCTTTTATGGCAATGAATATTATTTGTTTGTGACCGAAGTATTTAAAGACATCCGCCTGGTAGGCACGCCTCCTGAAAGCGTTGGTAAATTTGGCGGGGAGACCGATAACTGGGTTTGGCCCAGGCACAATGCTGATTTCAGTATGTTTCGCATTTATGCCGATAAAACAAATAAGCCCGCTGAATTCAGTGCCGACAATGTGCCATATACACCCGCTTACTCTTTTCCAATTTCTTTAAAAGGTACAGAGAAAGGAGATTTTACAATGGTTTACGGTTTTCCGGGAAGAACTCAGGAGTATTTAACCTCCTTTGCTGTGGACCTGCTCGTAAATCAACAGGATCCCCTCAGGGTTAAATTGCGTGAAGTGCGTCTCGACATCATGGAAGCGGACATGAAAAAAAATGACACCATCCGCCTGATGTATGCCAACCGCTATGCTGGCGTGGCCAATTATTATAAAAAATGGAGCGGGGAGGTAATAGGTTTGAAAAAATCTGACGCTATAAACAAAAAGAAAAAATTTGAAAAGGATTTTATGAAGTTAACCGCGGGCAATACCACCAAGGAAGCGCAGTATGCCAACCTGTTTAAGGAATTTGAAGGGGTGTACACCGAGTATGCCCCGCTGAGCAGGCAGTACGATTATTTTACAGAATGTTTATGGGGAGTTGATGGATTCAGGTACGCTGCAAGTTTTACAAATGTTTTTGCCGAGTTAAAAAAGAAACAGGCAGGTAAAGACAATAAATTTTCCACCCTGTTTAACGACACAAAACCCGGAATTCCGTTCAAGAATTACAGCAAGGTGGTGGATAAAAAATTGTGCCTGGCCATGCTTGAGATCTACGCGAAAGAAGTAGAAGCTTCGCTGCGACCCCTATACCTGGATTCTTTGCTGGCAGCGTACAAGGGCGATACCAAAGCGCTCACGAATTTTTTGTATGATAACTCCAGCTTTGTGGATAATACCAAAGCAAAGGCCATGTTCGATAATTTCGAACAAAATGCCGCGCTTTACGAGCGCGATCCCATGTACGTGCTCGCATCGTCCGTTTTTCTGCATTACCAGAAAACAGTGGTACCGCAGATCAACTATTGTGAACGCAGGATCAACGACCTGCAGAAGATTTACATGCAGGCACAGAAAGACCTGGTAAAGGATAAAAAGTTTTATCCCGATGCCAATGGCACCATGAGGATTTCATTTGGAAAGGTTTCTGACTACAAGGGCAAAGACGGCGTTGAATATTTGCACTACACCACCATGGATGGTCTTGTTGAAAAAAATCAAACCGGGGAAGAGGATTTTTATGTGAAACCAAGATTGTTAGAGTTGTACAATAAAAAAGATTTCGGCCCATACGCCGATAAAAGCGGCAAACTAAGGGTGGCCTTCATCGCCAGTAACCACACCACCGGCGGAAACAGCGGAAGCCCGGTTTTAAACGCCAAAGGTGAACTGATAGGCACTAATTTCGACCGCAACTGGGAAGGTACCATGAGCGATATCATGTACAATGGCAGCTTCTGCCGCAACATCGTGCTGGATGTGCGTTATACACTATGGGTAGTGGATAGGTACGCCGGTGCGGGTTATTTGCTGAAAGAAATGAAACTGATCCGCTAAAAGAGGGAAGTGTTTTTTAAATGAGAACCTTTACACGGTTCTCATTTTTTGTTTTGAACTTTTCAAAAAGCTGGGTAATTAACTATTAAACTTTATGCGGTTCAATGGCCACCCATGCCTGGAGGCCCGCCCATTCCAGGTGGTGGACCATTGGGAACAACATTTTGAGTATCCTCTGTTTTTGGTGGCAGACTACCACTCTTAAAATTTTTAAAAGTGTAGGTGAGCGTGAACATGAAATATCGTTTTAAAACCAAAGTATTATAGTCTTCGGCGTAGGAGCCTGTTACATTGCGCCCCAGGCTGCGGTTTTGATTCAAAATATCAAACACCGAGATTTTCGTTTCCAGTGATTTGTTCTT
This sequence comes from Chloridella minuta, assembly GCA_032273045.1. Taxonomy (NCBI): domain Eukaryota; class Xanthophyceae; order Mischococcales; family Pleurochloridaceae; genus Chloridella; species Chloridella minuta. The sequence goes on along the minus strand of JAUKPQ010031464.1, from coordinate 16,309 downwards.
TAAAAATTTATAACCCAGGTAGGCGTTCCACAAAAAATACTGCTGGTTAAAATTCTGAGTCAAGCCGTTGTACAAGGTGTGTGTTACATCGGTGTTGATAACCAGTCCCTTCAGAAACAGCCAGTTGATCTTAAAAGTGGCGGCATGACTGAAATAATTATTATCGGATTTTTTTTGCACAGTGTTTTTTACGATTGTATAATTGCCTGTGTAACCCAGCGAAAAATCAAGTTTCTCGTTGATGTTACTTCCTATAAATGCGCCTGCATTGGTGGCATAATTGTTTGAATAATTCAAAAGGTTATTGATGATGGATGGCGTGTGGTTGTATATGACACCACCGTTGAAGTTTAAATTGCTTTTGATGGCGCTTACAGGAAATCCGTAAACGAAAAACCCCCTGATCGAATAATAGTTGTTGAGATTCACAGGTTTGGTGAGCTGGCTGCCACTCCTTGCCTGGTAGCCCTGGATAACAGAATCGTTTTGCAAAATATAGGTAGCGTTGCTTATATAATTATCGGTGTAATTTGTATTAATGAACAACATAGTGTTGCGAGAGGTCTGAGGATTAAATCCACCAAATCGGATGTTGAGGTTGTTTTCAAAAGTTTGTTTTAGCGCCGCGTTGCCTGATTTGATTTGTAGCGGGTTTGATATGTCAACCACATTCTGCAATTGGCTGATGCTTGGAATATTGGTGTTGGTGCGGTAATACACCCTGAGGTTTTTTGTTTTGTTGATCTTGTAGTTCAGCATGGCATTTGGAAGTAGGTTCCTGAACGACTGATCGAGTTGAAATGCCACAGGGAAGGTCTGCTTGCCAGTTAAGCTTGACAATTGCCCGTCGGCGCCAAAACTGATATTTAATTTTTCTTTCCTGTACCGGTAACTCAGGCCGCCTTTTTGTGTGAGGTACACATTGCTGTATTTATTCGATAGCGGCGAGTTAAAATCTGAGTAGGCGATAGCGCTCGTGTCATAATCATAGGTTCTTTTGTCGGAACCACCTTCGGTGTATGATGGATTATAGCTGATTTGCAATTGACTCAGTTTGTTGAGCGGTTCAGTGTAAGAAAGGTTTACCGATATCTTTTTTGTATTGCCCTCGGTTAAAAAATATTGGTCCAGTGTTGAACCAAGTGTATCGCTGTAAATGTTTTTCGACAGGTAGTTGCCTTGGTTATTGCGTTCCGACAATTGTGTATTTACATTCAATGATATGCTGCGGCCAGGTTTATCAAATTTGTGCTGGAACAGGGCGTTGTTCGAAAAATCAAAACCCTTGTTAACAATGTTTGATTTAGTGTTGGTGCCGCCTTTAAATACATTGTCGAGAATGGTATTGTTGGCGATAATGGAACTTCCCGCGTCGTTATTCTGGAAGCTCAGTGAGGGAGTAAGAATCAATTTATTGGATGAATCGATGCTGTATTCAAAGCGCAGGTTGGCCCTGTGATTTTGATTGATATTTCTGTCGTCGTTGATTTGGGTATAAGTCAGCCTGTCATCTGTAAAATAACTTCGGCGCGTATCGGAGTGGTTTTTGTTGTCTGTATAATTGAAAAAATAACTTCCCGAAACGCTTATTTTTTTTCCCCACTCATCAGAATAATTTATGCCGGCAGATTGGGTTGTGGTATTTCCATTCTGCGGTGAAGTCATTAAAGCCGAACTTCCACCCTGGCGCCCACCTCCTGGTTGGCCGCCGCCGCGGTTATTGCCGCCGCTGCTACCCATAGCGCCGGTAATGTCTGAAAGGCTGAAATTTTGCTGGTTGATGTTGTTCGATAACAACAATAAAGAAGCGCGCCGCTTGCTGTTAAAACTGTTCAATACCGCGCCGGCATTATAACGCTCATCGCTGCCAAGCCCGCCGTAAATTCTTCCAAACTGACCAATGTTCTTTCCTTTTTTGGTCACTATGTTGATGGTCTTTGATTGATCTCCGTCATTAAAGCCTGTGAATTGCGACTGGTCGCTCATTTTATCAAATACCTCCACTTTGTCGATGATGTCGGCAGGCAGATTTTTAAGTGCCGCGTTGGGGTCGTCGCCAAAAAAAGGTTTTCCGTCAACCAGTATTTTTTGAACTGTTTCGCCGTTTACTTTAACGCCATTGTTATCAGAGCTCACACCTGGCATTTTTTTGATCAGGTCTTCGGCGGTAGCGTCAGGACTGGTTTTAAAAGCCCCCGCGTTAAATGCGGTTGTATCGCCCTTTTGCTCTCCGCGTGTTTGCGTGGTTTTAACCTCCACCTCGGGCAATTGCTGCGCGTTTTCCTTTAAATAAATGGTGCCCAGTAATAGGTTATTGTTGCCGCTTTGTATGGTTTTAAAAAGGTCATTGTAACTCAGATAAATGATCCTGAGCAGGTAAGTCTGGCCCGCTTGCACCGAGAAAGAGAAACCGCCGTCTAGCCCTGCTGAAGCCCCAGTGATAAAAACCGAATCTTTATTAAGAACTTTTATGGTAGCCCCGGGCAATGGTTCGGCGTTTTTGCCGGCAATAAAACCCGAAACGCCCACCTGCGAATAGCCAGCGCCTGCCAGAAACAAAAAGAGGATAGGGATATATTTCTTCAAATGTTTGCTATTAAGGATTTTAAAATTACCGGTATGAATTTTTCATGCCGCCATTGTAGAGGTGTTTGAACCGACTGCACCAAAAAACCAGTCTAAATTACCGACCGTTTCAGTTCAATGACCTGGTATCAATAAAAGATTGAAACCTGCTTTTATACTGGTCGGCCACCGTGATGCGTTCCTTGTTAATGATGATCTGGCTTCTTTCAACTGATTCAATTTTATCAAGCGCGACAATAAATGAGCGGTGTACACCCATAAATTTTTCCCGGGGAAGTTCATTTTCGGGTGTTTTCAGGCTCATTAAGGTAAGAATGGGCTTTGGTTGTGAAACCAGCCAGATCTTAATGTAGTCTTTTAAGCCTTCAAAATAATAGATGTCATCAAGGTTTATTTTAAGTTGTTTATATTCTGATTTTACAAAAATGAAATTTTCTTTGAATGAGGCTTCCGGTTTTTCAGTATTCAATCCCATCCACTGCATAGCCTTACCGGTGGCTTTTAAAAATTCGGCATAATCAAACGGTTTCAGCAGGTAATCTACTGCGTTAACTTTGAAACCTTCAAAGGCGTAGTCCCTGAATGCCGTTGTAAAAATTATCTTCACATCCCTCGACAAGGTTTGGCTCAACTCAAGTCCGTTCATGTCGGGCATCTGGATATCAAGAAAAAGCAAATCGATTTTTTCACTGCTCACAATTTTGAGGGCGTCGTAGCCATTCAGGTATTTTCCTTTCAGTTCAAGGAAGGGGGTCTTTTTCACGTAACTTTCTACAAGATCAAGCGCAAAAGGTTCGTCATCAATTATAATACAGTTTATTTTTTGCATGATCAGCGTTCTACGTTTAATAATTCGGTCAATCGGTGGCGATTTCAAGTGAAGCAATGAATTGTTCACCGGTGGTGGTAGTCGAGAAAACGTGTTTTTCAGGATAAGAGAGTTCAAGTCGTTTCCTTAAGTTGCCGAGGCCTATGCCTGATCCGCTCTTGTCTTTTTCTGTTTTTGGAAAATTGGCGTTCTGGGCCATGAACTTCACGGTTTTATTTTCTACACTGAGACTAAAAGAAATTTCAGAGGGTTCTGAGGCCGAAATGCCATGTTTAAAGGCATTTTCGATCAAAGAGATAAAAAGCAAAGGGGTTACCTTCAGTTTTTCGGGCAGCGGCGGAAAATCAGTTATGACTGTTGTTTTATTGGAAATCCGCAGTCGCATCAGGTTGATGTATTTTGTCATAAATTCGATTTCTTCGTTAAGTGTGGATTTGCCCGATTCGGTGTCGTAAAGCAGGTAGCGCATTAGCTTGGAAAGGTTATGAACTGTTTCCCGGGCCTGTTCAGGCGAGTGCTCAATGAGCGCGTAAACAGTATTGAGTGAGTTAAAGAAAAAATGTGGTTGCAACTGGTATTTCAAATGTTGTAATTCTGAGTTGAGAATTTCCTTCTCACGCTCTTTTTGCTCGGTTTCAATTTTTGTCCAGTTCTCAACGGTTTTTGTGGCAATAGAAATGATCGCAGGGATGATCATCGACATAACATCCTTATAAATATACCAGCTTTTCGGCAGGGGTGGAAATACCCTTACCGCTTTGTCGGCCTTTGTTTCGGCGATCATGTTCAAAAATTCCCTCACTTCGTAATTCACCCAGGTAAAGGCCAGAATAAGCATTACGTTAACTGTGATGAAGACAAAGCTCTTTTTCTCGAACAGCAGTTTCCTGATAAGAAGTCCATAATTGAGATAAAAGATGATCGCGTATAAAAGCATTGGAACCCAAACCAGCCGGACAATGCGGAGGATGTCTATTGAGTCGGCATAGGAAAGCAAAAACGGCAAAAGTGATAAAAGCAACCAGATCACAACGTGTATGGCGATCTTAAACGGCTTTGAATATTTTCTGTGGGGAGACATCGTTTAGGGGTCGTATCAAAAGTCGCAAACACTATAAATTTACTATTAAATAATAGAAGTTCATACCATTTTCACCCACAGTAAAGGCGTTTGTGGCAAAGCGGCCTGAATTGAAACGCCAATTTATTTAGCCGGCGCTATAGTTAAATAATCAAATTCATTGTATTTTTAGCTGGTATGAATTCGGTTCTGGCGTCGCCTGTCTTATTTTTGATTTCTTTTTTCATTGCAGTTGCAGGCGAAGCGCAGGTGAAATATTCTCATGCCGATACCCTTAAAGGAACGGTTACAAAAGAGCGGGCCTGGTGGGATGTTCTGCATTACGAACTGCATGTGGCTTTTAATATTCCCGACAGCAGCATCGCAGGATACAACCGCATTCAATACCGCGTTTTACAAACTGCCGGGGTGTTGCAGCTCGACCTCATTCGGCCAATGGTTCTGGACAGCGTTCTGCAGGACGGGCAAAAACTGGATTGGAAAAGGGATGGTAACGCCTACCTGCTAACCCTGCAGCAAAAACAGCATGCAGGTGAACAAAAAGAACTGATCGCTTTTTTTCATGGCAAACCTCATGCGGCTAAACTCCCACCCTGGGATGGTGGGGTCATATGGGCGAAAGACAGAACCGGCGCCGACTGGGTATCAATTGCCTGCCAGGGAATGGCCGCCAGTGTTTGGTTTCCGAACAAAGACCATCAGTACGATGAGGTCGACAGCGCCTCAATATTTATCACGGCGCCAAAGAACCTGGTGTCGGTGTCGAATGGTCGTTTAAGGTCAAAAAAAATCAATGCCGATCTCACGGCTACTTACAATTGGGTGGTTAAAAATCCTATCAACAACTATAACATCATCCCTTACATTGGCCGTTACGTGAATTTTACAGACACCATTATGGGCAAGGGCGGGCAGCTGGATCTCGATTTCTGGGTACTTGAAGAAAACCTCGCAAAAGCCAGAACTCAATTCATTCAGGCTAAGTCGATGTTGCATTGTTTTGAAGATTGGTTTGGAAAATACCCTTTTTACGAGGACGCCTACAAACTTGTTGAGGCACCTTTCCTGGGAATGGAACACCAAAGTGGCATCGCTTATGGAAACAACTATCAAAATGGATACAAAGGCAGAGACCTTTCATTGACAGGCTGGGGCATGAAATGGGATTTTATTATTGTTCATGAATCGGGTCACGAATGGTTTGCCAACAGCATTACTGCTAAAGACGTTGCAGATAACTGGATCCACGAAGGATTTACAGCTTATTCAGAAAATCTATATACCGAGCACCTGTTCGGTAAAAAGGCTGGCTCGCAATATGTAATAGGAACACGCTTTGCTGTTTTGAATGACAAACCAATCATAGCCGATTACAATGTAAACCGCGACGGGTCGGGTGACATGTATTACAAGGCCGCCAATATGCTGCACACCATGCGGCAGATTGTGAACAAGGACAGCCTCTGGAAACAGATGCTGAGAGACATCAATACAACGTTCTGGCACCAGACTGTAAACACAGCCCAGATTGAAAACTATATGTCGGCTTATTTAAAAATTGACCTTCAGAAAATATTTGATCAGTACCTCAGAACAACTCAAATTCCCGTGCTTGAGTACAGGATAACCAAAAACAAATTATCATACCGCTGGACAAACTGTGTGAAAGGATTCGCGATGCCTGTAAAAATTACTACAACCGCTGGTGAAATAACACTAAACCCTACTGAAAAATGGCAAAAAATGCCTTATACAGAAAGTTCACTCACAACCTTGCCTGATTTTTATATTAAGACTAAAAACATAAATAATTTATGAAGGAAAAAAAAGCCCTGGTTTTTATTTTTATAACCCTATTAATCGATTGTACCGGGATAGGTATCATCATACCGGTGGTGCCGGCACTCATCCAGCATCTAACGGGTGCAAGCGTGAGTGGCGCTGCTACCTATGGCGGCTGGCTCACATTCGCTTATGCCAGCATGCAATTTTTATTTTCACCGGTGCTGGGTGGCCTGAGCGACCGCTTTGGCAGGCGGCCTATCATCCTGATCTCGTTATTCGGACTTGGCATTGATTATATTTTCCTTTTCCTGGCCCCTGATCTTTTCTGGTTATTTGTGGGCCGTATTATTGCCGGAATTTGTGGTGCCAGTTTTACAACTGCCTCAGCATACATCGCCGATGTGAGTACGCCGGAAAAGCGTGCACAAAACTTTGGAATGATCGGCGCCGCATTTGGTCTGGGATTCATCATTGGTCCTCTGCTTGGCAGTGTTTTCAGCCAGTTCGGGGTGCGGGTGCCGTTTCTGGTAGCAGCGATCCTGTCACTACTGAACTGGATCTACGGATATTTTGTTCTGCCCGAATCATTGTCACCCGAACACCGGAGAAAGTTTGATTGGAAACGTGCCAATCCCTTAGGATCATTGTTGCAACTAAAAAAGTATCCTGCAACACTGTCGCTGGTTGTAGCCACTGTTTTGATCTACATTGCCGGTCATGCCGCGCAGTCGACCTGGACCTATTTTACCATGGAGCGTTTTCATTGGAACGAACAATGGGTGGGTTATTCTATCGCTTTTGTAGGAGTTTCAATAGCAGCGGTGCAGGGTGGTCTGATAAGACCGGCAATGAAAAAACTAGGCCAGGATAAAACAGTTTACGTGGGTTTGGGATTTTACATCATTGGTTTTGTTTTATTTTCACTCGCAACTCAGGGATGGATGATGTTCGCTTTTATGGTGCCTTATGCGCTTGGTGGCATTGCAGGCCCAGCCATACAGGGCATACTTTCGGCAAAAGTTCCACCTAATGAACAGGGCGAATTACAGGGGGCATTAACAAGCGTGATGAGTCTTACCGCCATCGTAGGGCCCATATTGATGACAGGGCTCTTCGCATATTTTACATCTGCTGCCGCGCCATTTTATTACCCGGGTGCTCCTTTTATGATGGGCGCCATCTTAACGCTTTTTAGTTTTACGATTGCTTATTTTTCGCTTCAAAAAAACAATAGGGCGCCGCGGCTCTGATTATTTTTCTATCACCTCAAATTTGCATTCAGCGCTTTCACCATTGTTATCAGTGATCTGAAGAACGTGATTTCCTTTTTCGGGCAACAGAGACAGTTGATGAAACTTATTGGTGGTGCCAATATAGTTGCCATCCATATGCCAGAACAGAACAGCGTTGTTATTCTTGTGAGTAGCCTTAAATATGCAGCGGCTTCGATTTTCTGTTTCAACAACAGGTATATAAATCTTAAATCCTTCGCGGGGGTATATGATCTCGAGCTGCTGGTAGTTCAGCTCGGTTTCACACCCTGCAAGGTAAGGTGGCAAAGGTTTATAAAACAAACTGTGTTGTTTAAAGAAATATTCCTGGGTGGGGGATGCTACAAACCAAGCTTTTGGGATCATTTTGTTAACCGGGTAACAGTTACTGTTAACCCGCCAACGCCCGCTTTCATCTAAATGGATGAGCTTATGAAAGGGGCAGGGTTTTGTTTTTTCGGCACCGGCAGGATAATAGCGCAGCACTGTGTTATCGCAAATTTCAGACGCTTTAAATCCGCTTTCCCTGCATGTTTTTATTTTCGACAAATCGGCAACCGGTTTTACAAACCAGCTGCTTTTGGGCAGTATATTGAAAATGGAAAAGAGCAGGGGAGCCGCCGCTGCTGTGCCTGTTAACTCTGGCCTTCCCTCACCGTCGGCATTGCCCACCCATACTGCTACTGTGTACCTGGCATTGAGACCAACGGCCCAGGCATCTCTGAACCCAAAGCTGGTGCCGGTTTTCCAGGCAATTCGGTTTTTGGAGGCAAACTGGATCCAGCCTGTATAGTCCTGCGGACGTAACAGTTCGGTCATGGCCCCCAGGGTATAATAGATGGCTGAGGCACTGAGGAGACTGGTTTTTTGGGAGCCATCGGATTCGGATTGCTGCGTGTTTTTTAAAAAATAAAGTGGATGATAACTGTTCGCGCGATAACGGTAACGACTGTTTGAAAAACCGATCAGAGCCCGGCCCATCGACGAATAGGCAGAGGCCAGATCCCACAGTGTGGCTTCGCCACCACCAAGGATCAGCGACAAACCGTAATGAGCCGCGGGTTTATTAAACGTTTTGAAACCCAGTTGTTTCAGGCGCTGGTGAAATTTCGCAGCGCCGTAATCCTGTAACATTTTTACCGCCGGTACATTCAACGATCGCGCAATGGCCTGGTTAGCGGGTACCAGCCCGTCATAACCGGGATTGAAGTTCTTTGGTCCGTACGAACCTATTTGTGTGGGAACATCTTCTATCAGACTTGAAGGGAGTATTTTATTTTCACTTAACATAAGGCCATACAAAAATGGTTTTAAGATGCTGCCGGTACTTCTCGGAGAGGTGATCACATCCACATAGTTTTCGTGCAGGTTACCTGGCGAAGAGCTATTGCCGATGTACGCCAGCACTTTACCGCTTTCGGTTTCAGAAACAATGGCGCAGGCGTTGAATACCTGGTTGCCATATAAATTCTGAATGTGTTTATCCAGGAGACCGGCTACCTGAATCTGGAGTTCGTGATTAAGAGTAGATCTGAAATTCTGAGAAGAACCGCTTTCGTGGATGCACCGGCTAAGAAGATGCGAGGCCACCTGCGGTATTGGATACGTTTTAACTGGCAGAGGTTCCGCAACAGCAAGTTCAAAAGTGGAACGGTCGATGTGATTTTTATCGTAAAGTTTTTTAAGCAGCCTGTTCCGCTTTGACAACAATCTGGCTTGGTTTTTACCAGGATAGATCAGTGATGGCGCGTTAGGCAGCACCGCGAGCAAAGCGTTTTCGGCCCAGCTCAGTTGCCCGGGGGCTCTTCCGAAATACCGCCACGAAGCAGCCGAAAGTCCTACAACATTGCTTCCAAAGGGAGCGTTACTGCAATAGATTGATAAAATAGAAGATTTTTTAAAGGAGAGTTCAATGCGCGCGGCAAGAAGGATCTCAACAATTTTCTGATAATAACCACGGTTTCGGTTATGTCGCATCATACGCGCTACCTGCATGGTTAAAGTACTGCCACCACTTTTTATTTTGCCACCGCTTAAATTTCTTGTGAGTGATTTAACCAGCGACACAGGGTTAAAACCTGGATGGTAATAAAAGTACTCGTCTTCAAACGTGAGGATGCAGGTCTCGAATTTCAGGGGAACACTGTCGCTTTGGGGGAACCGCCACTGCCCATCGGACGCTATTTTAGCGGAGAGCAGCGCTCCTTTTTCGTCGGTAAGAACGGCGCTGCAGGGTTTATTAAATAACTGGTCGGGCAACCACAGGTAATACAGAACCGACACAACTCCCAAAAAAATAATTTTCAGGGGGTGTTTTTTAATAAAAGCGATTATGGCAACACGCGTTTTCAAAAAAAAGAGTTCGTCAACAAATATAATAATACTGACGTCATACGCCGATGGTCTATATCTCGCCAAAAGGCGTCTGCAAAATACAATCTGCGTCTTTCTAAAGCTTTACAGCCAGGGCGATCTGTGAAAAGAAATTTGTACCCTCCAGCGTCAATCAGCAACATCTGAGACGATAGGGTAATTATAAAACTTCAGGCTTAAAGCCAACTAAATACAAAATTTGTGTAATTCACATTAATGTAGTATATTTGTACTCTTCAATAGAAGATTGTATCTCAATCAATTGTATTACTCCCCTTACAATCCGTTTAATTTTACATTTTTCTTTTTTAGAAAAAGATGGCCGTGCATGTGTACAGGCCCGAATAATACAAATTAAAATAATAGAATGACATTTTCAGAATTAAAATTGATTAAGCCGTTAATGACGGCCCTTGAAAAAATGGGATATACCGTCCCAACGCCTATCCAGCAACAATCCATCCCACACATACTTGAAGGAAAAGACATATTTGGCTGCGCGCAAACAGGTACAGGGAAAACCGCGGCATTTGCACTGCCTATACTGCAACTGATTGAAGCAAAAAAAACTCAGGCAACACAAAAAGGCATTAAAGCGCTTGTTTTAGCGCCAACACGTGAACTCGCTCTGCAAATAAGCGAAAGCTTCAACGATTACAGCAAATTTCTCCGCATCTCTCACACCACGGTGTTTGGTGGTGTTTCGCAAAATAAACAGGTGCAAGACCTGCAAAGGGGCGTTGATATTCTGATTGCAACACCGGGTCGTTTACTTGACCTGATGAACCAGGGATTTGTAAAACTCAACAACATAGAGTTTTTTGTACTGGATGAAGCTGACAGAATGCTCGACATGGGCTTTATTAATGATATTAAAAAGGTGATTACTAAATTGCCTGCAAAAAAACAGACTTTGTTTTTCTCAGCTACGGCGGCTCCTGATATCATGAAACTTGCCAATACCCTGCTTAAAGACCCTGTAAGCGTATCTGTAACACCTGTTTCTTCAACGGCTACATTGGTTGAACAGAGCGTTTATTATGTTTCTAAAGAAAACAAACGCTCGTTATTAAAACACGTTTTAAAGAACAGCGAAATTGAACACGCCCTGGTTTTCACAAGAACCAAACGCGGCGCCGACAAGGTGGCTAAAGAATTAAACACAAGCGGAATTAAAGCCGAGGCCATCCATGGCAATAAATCGCAGGGCGCGAGAGAAAGAGCACTCAAAGGATTTAAAAACAGAAGCATCAGGATCCTGGTGGCAACCGATATTGCCTCGAGGGGTATTGATGTTGACAAATTATCACACGTGATTAACTACGAAATTCCTGAACAGGCCGAAACTTATGTTCACAGGATTGGAAGAACCGGCCGCGCTGGAAGTACCGGCATCGCCATGTCTTTCTGTGCACAGGATGAAATGAGTTATTTAAAAGACATTAATAAACTAATTAAGAAAAATATTGCGGTGGTCGCATCCCACCCTTTCTCATAATCAACAAGCGGCAGGCTAATGAAATCCTGCTTAATGTTAAACCCATTGAAGCACACACTTTCTCTGAAAGGGAAACTTCAATAAACAAAACAAAATAATATAAACCGTTCGCCGCTAAAGCGAACACAAAACAACAACAACAATGAAAAAAGGAACAGTAAAATTCTTTAACGAAGCAAAAGGTTTCGGATTTATTAAAGAAGACAATGGACAAGAAATCTTCGTACACGCTTCAGGCCTGAAAGAAGATATTCGTGAAAATGACACAGTGTCATTCGACATCCAGGAAGGTAAAAAAGGTCTTAACGCGGTAAATGTACAACTCGCTGATTAAATAACCACACCAATGGAAAAAGGCAAATCAATCGATTTGCCTTTTTTTTTAACAGGCAAAAACAATTAGCAAATAAAAATATGAGGCAACTTAAAATAGGGAAATCAATTACCAACCGGGATTCTGCTTCGCTGGATAAATACCTGGCGGATATTTCGAGGTTGCCTTTAATAACAAGCGAGGAAGAAATTATCCTGGCTCAAAAAATTCGCCAGGGTGATAAAAAAGCACTCGAGAAACTAACACTCGCCAACCTGCGCTTTGTGGTGTCGGTGGCAAAACAGTACCAAAACCAGGGCATCAGTTTGCCCGATCTCATCAATGAAGGAAATCTCGGACTCATAAAAGCCGCTAACCGATTCGACGAAACAAGGGGTTTCAAATTTATTTCATACGCGGTATGGTGGATCAGACAGTCGATCATACAGGCAGTTTCAGAACAATCGCGAATTATACGTTTGCCCCTGAATAAAATAGGTGCCTTAAATAAAATTAAAAAGGCCCAGGGTATTTTAGAGCAGAAACTTGAACGGTCGGCAAGCCTTTCAGAACTTTCAGAACTTCTTGAATTATCAGAGGCTGAAATTTCTCTTGCATTAAGCGCTTCGGTAAGAACAGGGTCAACCGACGCACCATTCTCCGGTGCTGAGGAACTCACACTGATGGACGTGATCTCTGACGCAAAGGATCCTAAGCCCGACGATTTTTTAATTCAGGACTCCCTTCAGACTGAAATTAAGCGGGTGTTGAACACATTGACTGAAAGGGAAAAAGACGTTGTTGTTTTATTCTACGGAATTGGCAAACCGGGCTCTTACTCACTCGAAGAAATTGGTGAAAAATACGATCTAACCCGCGAGCGCGTTCGCCAGATCAAAGAAAAAGCCATTCGCAGGCTGAGAGCCGCTTCAAAAAACAAGCTGCTCAAAACTTACCTGGGTTAAACTTCATCTCTTCTCAATTTCCTCTCAGGTTTTCTTTAACAATTACCGTGTGTCACCAATGGCATCAGTTTTCCTCTATTCAGGTAATTCACCTGCACATGAAAAAACTGATCATTTTGTCACTGATGATGCTTTTATCGGGCATGTTTTTGGCCCAAACAAAAAAAGCTCTAAAAAAAGCCCCGAAAATGCCTGCCGATTCAACCGCGCCTACCGTGAATACTGAAGACCCAATGAATGAAGCTTCGTGGAAGAGAAGCGGAAAAAACGCCAGGACCGAATTTACAGATTCCACCCTCAAAGAAGAAAGAACCGTTACCTACGACGCCACCGGTAACATGGTGATCAGCGACAATTCTGGTGACTCTCAAAACAATACTGCTAATCCGCCTTCAATTGCTGAATTTTATACCCAAAAATATCCAAACGAAAAATTCAGGGTTTTATGGGGCAACGATAAAACAGGGAATAAAATTTATTACATCAATCGCAAATCTGAAGTGTTCTGGTTTGACCAGGAAGGAAAATTCACTTCAAGAACACAAATAAAGCCTAAATAAGAGAAGCCCGCTTGAATCAGGGCTTTCTCGTTTTCTCAATTATTTTAGCGAGTCACGCATGGATTTTATTGTATCGTGACCCTTTTGAATTTCTGTTCTTTGGCCCTGTATAGTTGCAATGGCACCAACCGAAAGATCTTCACACTTGCGCAGGATCTCGTCGTATGTTTTTTTCGCCGCGTCCTCTCCAAATTCACACGAAGAAAGAATAGCTTTACGGTCTTTGCCGGTAAGCGTGGCTTTGATGTCCATCCACACCCTGAATAACTTTCCTGAATTGGTTGTTTCTCCTGTCTTGACTTCATCGGCGCTCACATATTTTTTTAAATCGTTGGCGAATCCTCTGCTTTGCTCACTGAATACTGTGAACAGTGTCTTAAGATCTGCGTCGTTAGTTTCCTGAGCGGCCGTTTTGTAACCTTCGTAGCGGTCGTTGTTAATTTCAATCAGAGCATTGATTGAGGTTGTTTTTTCAGTTTCCATAATCTTTATTTTTTGGTTACATTTTTCAATCAAATTACATACCTGCCCAATCATATTTTTATGGCAGGGCCATGACTATTTTTGAAGAAAGTTCTGTGACACATCATAAAAAGTTAAAGATTAAATTCGTTCAGATGGGCGTTTTTTGCCCTTCAGGCTGTCTCTGTCTGATTCGCTTTATGGCCTTTCGGTTTTTTATGGATTTTTAGAATCCAGAGCAAACAGCTTACATTCTGGATAAACCGGCGCAACTTCTATACCCTTGTTGTAGAGTTTTTTCCATAGGCCGGTAAAGCAATTTAAGAAAATTCCGGCGCATTTTGTTTCCGGATTTTTATTATTTGTTCAGATATTTTGTTGTTAATTATAATCTTCTATGCAGTTATTATTAGCTATTTTCTCTTTTCTTTGTGATAGTAATCACATGTCTTTATTTATTACTTCTTTAAATTCAGGTAGCAATGGCAATTGTTATTACATTGCCAATGAAACAGAAGCGGTGCTGGTTGACGTGGGCATTTCGTGCCGCGAGGTGGAAAAGCGCCTTACCCGCCTTGGTCTAAACATGAGCAAAGTAAAAGCTGTTTTTATTTCGCACGAACACAGCGATCACATCAAGGGTGTAAAAGTGCTCGCGAAAAAATATGTGCTGCCTGTTTACATTACTTCATTAACGCATAACAGCAGCGGCCTTTTTATAGCCGGTGAATTACTACGAACATTTAATGCCTACAGCCCGGTAAAGGTAGGCGGTTTAGAGATAACCGCTTTTCCAAAACTGCACGACTGCGCAGAACCTCACAGTTTTGTTGTTAGCGGCAATGGGGTAAATATTGGTGTGTTTACCGACATAGGAAGAGTATGTCACCACGTGATCAATAATTTTAAAATATGTAATGCCGTTTTTCTGGAAACCAATTACGATGAAGAAATGCTGGAAGAAGGGAATTATCCTTTTTATCTGAAAAAACGCATTCGCGGCGGGCACGGACATTTATCAAATAAAGAGGCACTTGAACTCTTTAACAATCACAAAACAGACTTGATGACGCATGTTTTTCTCTCACACCTGTCAAGAGACAATAATCATCCATCTTTGGTACACGACCTGTTCACTCGCAGCGCCGGAAATGTTAAGGTAGTGGTTGCAACGCGCGACGAAGAAACGGCCCTGTATCATATCACCAAGAATGAGTCGCATACAGGGTCAGTCTCAAAAGCCCCTGTTTACAAAGGTGTTCAGACCTCTTTGTTTTAAAATTACTGTTCTAAAAGTTAAAAAAATACGCAGTCCGATTTTTTTTTTATTTTTGTATGCGAAAGAAATTTTAAAAAATAACGCCATGCAGAAGCAATTCCCAAGATTTGTCCCCAAAGAAAAAACAGCCTTTTTTCCGACCCTTCAGAAAAGAGTGAATGGATATTTTAAGGAGAACAACATTTCGAAAAATGCCAATTCGGCAATGGTTATCAAGACCATTATTTTGATGCTTTCTTTTATTGTGCCGGTGCTGATGATTAATTTTTTATACCTGGCACCCTGGGCCGTTTTACTGCTGCATGTGATCATGGGTTTTGCGCTTGCCGGCATCGGTATGTCGGTAATGCATGACGCCAATCATGGGGCTTATTCTAAAAACATGAAAGTTAATAACTGGCTGGGCTATTCACTTAACATGATAGGCGGCATGGTGTTTAACTGGAAACTGCAGCACAACGTGCTTCACCATACGTATACGAATGTTCATAAAATGGACGATGATATCGCAGATAAACTGATACTTCGTTTTTCTCCTCACGCCGAAGTGAAAAAGATTCATCGTTTCCAGTTTATTTACGTTTTTTTCTTTTATGGAATACTAACGCTTTATTGGTTTGTGGCCAAGGATTTTATCCAATATTTTAAATACAGGAAAGAGGGCACCAATCGTTTTACCAAAACCGAAAACAGGAAATATTTTACCAGCATGGTTTTTTTGAAATTGCTTTTTTTGACCTACATGATTGTTCTGCCCATTGCGGTAAGAGGATATTCAGCATCCCTCATTATTGGTGGATTTATTTTAATGCAGTTTATCGGCGGGCTGGTGCTGGGCGTGGTATTTCAATTGGCGCATTCTGTGGTTGAAGCCGAGTTCCCTATTCCAAATGAAGCCAACATCATTGAAAATGATTGGGCCATTCACCAGATGAATACAACTGTAAATTTCGCGCGTCACAACAAGGTTGTTTCTTGGTATGTAGGTGGCCTTAACTTCCAGGTAGAACATCATTTGTTTCCAAATATTTGTCACGTGCACTATCCGCAGATCTCAAAGATCGTTGAAGAAACCGCCAAAGAATTTGGAGTGCCATATCTCGATACGCCAAGCCTCAGAAAAGCTTTTGCTTCTCACATGGAAATGCTTCGCAGATTTGGCTATGTGCCTGAACTTGACCTGGCAAAGATGTAGAAAGCCCCCCCCTTTATCCACCTACTCAACCAGAGAGATGTGGCCCTGAAGATTTTTGGTTTTGCCTGAATTGCTGGTGACATCAATTTTCCAGAGGTAAACATCCATTTTG
>JAUKPQ010031353.1:0-38571 GCA_032273045.1 Chloridella minuta | reverse complement strand
TAGTTTCATATAGGGCAAAAATACGTCAAATTTTCCACCATAAATACTAAGAATGGAGTTTTATAAATGGCAGACATATTGTCGCAATATGGTGGTATGGCAGTGCCTTTTACAGGTACACAGACGCCTGATACTAGTAACAATAGTGATGCGCAAGGACGCAGGGTACGTCTGCGACCAAAGCCTGCCGCAGCAATGCAAATTTATGGGTCTAACGGCTTATTACAACCATTGCGACAATCCAACGGTATGTTCTGGCCGTATCAGCCTACAATAACATGGCAACAGGCTGTAAATTATAGTAATTTGGAGTTAATACATACCAACCAGGACATACAAGCATATGTCAGTACTCCTTCGCTTTCTTTTCAAGTATCGGGCGATTTCAGTGTGCAAAATCAGCAAGAAGGCATTTATGGACTTGCTGCAATACATTTTATGCGCACTGTAACAAAAATGCGATTTGGTTCAACTGATCCAAACGCAGGTACACCACCACCTGTCTTATTATTTGATGCGTATGGACAATATATGTTTAATCAATTGCCAGTGATTGTAAAATCATTTGCAATTATATTACCCAACGATGTTGATTATGTACCTGTGGATCTTAGCAATATACAAACATACTCTGGTGCGCAGACTCGTACTAACATACTTGGTTACAGTCAATTATCTGTTACACCTAGTATTAATAGTTTTGTAAATTCTGCAAACTCCACATTAATGACTACCAAACTGTTTAGACAAGATCTGACAAATACCAAAGATGGCTATGTTTGGTTACCTGCAATCTTTACTATAACAGTGGATCTAACTGTTCAAAATACAGCCGCAAGGCTGCGTAGTTTCAATCTTGATAGTTTTAGGACAGGTGAATTAATGAAGCAAGGACGTTGGATATGAGTGTAGTAACTTATCAAAAAACCAGTCCATATTACGTAACACCTCAAGTTACGCAGTTTGTAAACTATTTGGGATATTGGAACGGTACTTACATATTGCCGCGTAGCTCTGACATATTGATGCAGTTAGATGCACAATATCAATACAGGCCAGACTTATTAGCATATATTCAGTATGGAACTACCCAACTCTGGTGGGTGTTTATGTTGAGGAACCCAAATGTTATCAAAGATCCTATATGGGATTTTTTAGCAAACATTACATTGTACGTACCACAGAAAGATACGTTATCAGGATTGATATAAATGAGTATTAATTTAAGAAGTATTACTAGTGGTATAAACAATGCTATAAAACCCATCAGTCCTATAAAAATAGATGCCGATTCTATTACAGTAAATTTGAATAACGCAGTCGATTTACAGTTTTCAGGTTTACAAACACCGTTGACAACTACGCTTGCTAGTATTGCCAATGGCGGCATTTCTCAAGTATTGGTTAGTCAATTTGACAAACTAACCAGTCCACTTACTTCTGCCTTAAATCAAGCTGGTATTTCATTAGGTAATTTTAATTCTAATTCTATATTCTCTAAATTGAATTCGCAGTCGAGTATAGGATCAAATGGATTGAGTTCGGTGCTTAACGCAAAACCAAATCCATTAAATGATTTTGCAAATTATACATATCATATTCGTTTGATTATGACTACTGAAATACAAGCATATGGTAATATCAATCCTGAAAATCCAAATAGTAATTCGTTGAAAAAAGTCATTATTGCAGAAAGCGGAGTAACTGCTGGCTTTAACATAACATCTTTGCAAACATCTGCACTTGCAACTGCAGGTAATAAAAAACGAAATATGTGGACCACTACAGACTTTAAAATGGTTATAACCGAGCCATTAGGTCTTACATTACTTGATCAGATGTATAATGCTGCAAGAGAATTGGGAGTTATAAATCATCTTAGATGCCCATATTTTATAGAAATATGGTTTAACGGCTATGATGAGGCTGGCAATATACTAGCTAGTAACTTATTTTATAGTATAAACCGTGTAAACATAACAGACATGGATGCAGTATCTACACAGGCTGGTACTGTGTATACATTTGGTATGTTAAGTGATAGTGGATGGGCGGAGATGAACAATGTTTCTACCCCGCCTGCCAATCTGTCAGTTGATGCAGCTACACTTGGTGAATTCTTTACAGGTCTGGAATTAAAATGGAATGAAATGATTGCAAATGTAAATCAAGATGGTATCAAACGTACCACCTATAAATTTGTCATACCAGACGCATGGAAATCGTGGACGCTACGTAATCCGGATGTTGAAAAGCAAAATGCTAGAAATGCACCGATGAACCCAGTAATGGTGCAACCTGTATATGATACCAACACAGCGGTAACAGATACTAACGTAGCGGTAACAGATACCAACACAGGTCGTACGAATTTCACTATCAATAGGGGACAAAGTATAGAATCTATTGTAGATTTTGTTGTATATATGTGTCAAGAAGCACAAAAATGGATAACAGGAGAAACATCACCTGCGCCGGGCGCTTCGAGTTTAAAAGGCCAGGGTATGATACGCTATGTAACTGTGTATCCAAAAGTTGAGATTAATACTGCAACTCCACAAGATCCTGTGACCGGCGATTACATTAGAAATATTACATATTACATGTTGCCCACTGAAAGTGTAAAGATGTACACGGATATGGAGTCTGTAAAAGCTGCACAAGCACCAACCACACAGCAAAGCAAATTTCAGTATCTTATGTCTAACAATAGATTAGCTAAAAAATACGAATACATTTATACAGGACATAATACTGAAGTATTAAAATTTGATTTCCAATTATCAAGTATGTGGCAGATATTCCAGCCCAACTGGGTGCAAAGTAATAGCTATAGCCAATATACACACGGCGAGGTTTTTGATACAAACAGCATTGCGTACCAGCTTGTAAAAGGTTTGCTTAATAGAACAAAATTATCAACTACCGGTGTGTTAAACGTATTAGATAGTATAGCAAATGGAACAGGTACTAATATACTAGGTAGTATTGGTAATTTTACATCTGGTTTATTAGAAGCAGAGAACAATTTAATTTCGCAATTTAATACACAGCTTACTAATAGTGTGTCTAAACTTACCAACGGCATTGCCAATATCAATCTTAATATACCGTCTACCAGTGCAGATAAATCGTCTCTATTCAACGGGGGGCTGTCTATCAATTTGAATGCCGGCGATATAACAAAAAATATTGTTGCAAATGCTGAATCTCAATTACTCAATAGCATACAAAAAAGCACAACATTTTTAACTCAACGTCAACAGTCATTAAGCAACAAGTATGCAGAGGATGCACAGCCGGTACAAACTAGAAAGTCTATGATGCCTGTAACAGGTGTGTATGATCCTATGCCTACACAACAACAAGCACAACAGAATAGTGATCAAAATAAAATACCTGCAACACAAGACCCAAATACCTATGCACTTGGAACAGGATTGGTGGGATCTACTATCAGTAACATCTATAGTGGCGATGCGTTCCAGGATGTTACTATTACAATTAATGGCGATCCGTGGTGGTTACCTGTCGGTAATATATTACAAAATAATTTAGCTAAACATCTTGTCGGTAATCAAACCTTTAGTAATATGCAAACTGAATTAGAACAGGCTGTATATATCGGGGGCGATAACGAAATACTATTTGAATTCCGCACTGGGGTAAAAATAGACGAGGATACCGGATTAGCTATAACCGGCGCAGCAGGTGCAGACTTTTTCACGGGATTATATGCAGTTAACTCTGTCGAAAACTATTTTAATAACGGCAAGTTTACACAGGAATTGTATTGTCTTAGAGATATATTAGCAGCAGATACACCTATACCAGCAACCGGCACCCCGGCAACAGGTAGTCCGACAACATCCCGCGACAGGCAAGATGTTACACCAAAACCGTCTGACAGAAGATAAAAAATAACTCTGTATTTTAAGATAAATGTATACAATAGATTGATGCAAACGGAGCACCATTATGCCAACTCCAATGAGAACGACAACTAGCCCGAGGGCTTATACACTTGCTCCTGAAGGCCGTGCAACACAGCTTGATAAAATTTATGTAGGATTCATTAAAAGTACAGACGACTCGCAGCGTATGGGCAGATTACGAGTTTGGATACCTGAATTAGGTGGTGATCCAAATGACGAAAGTCAATGGTTTACTATGAACTATTCAAGTCCATTTGCAGGCGCAACTAATCCGTATTCAACAACATCTGGCACTGCCTGGACCGATGGCCAACGCAGTTATGGATTTTGGTTTGTACCGCCCAACTTGGAAAACGAAGTTGTATGTTGTTTTATCAACGGTGATCCGGGTAGAGGAATTTGGCTTGGCTGTTTATATCAGCAATATATGAATTTCATGGTTCCAGGCTTGGCAGGTACGCCTGAAAGTAATGGTTTACCAGTTTCAGAATACAATAAATTGGATCCAAATCTCAATACAGTTAATCCAAAACGTCCATTGTATACACCGTTGTCGGATGCATTAAAAATACAAGGTTTGGATAAAGATGATATCCGTGGTTTAAGCACTGCAACTGCTAGATCAAATAACCCACCTAACGCTGTATTCGGTATATTAACACCGGGCGGTAGTCAAATGGTATTTGACGATGATCCAAGTGGCAAATATATCAGAATGCGTACACAAACTGGTACACAGATATTAATAAATGATACCGAAGGTCTCATTTACATGACCACCAGAGACGGTAATAACTGGATAGAAATGAGTGCCAACGGTACTATAACTGCATATTCTGCATCAGATATCAATATACGTAGCCAGGGTACATTGAATTTGCGTGCAGATATTGATGTGCGTATAGAAGCCGGCCGCAGCATATACATGAAAGCTCGCGGTGAAGTGGGCACCAGAACTACGCAAGGCACGTCTGATGAATTTGGACAATCTCAAACAGCTACCACTACCAATACTGCACAAGTGCCTGCAATAGGTGTAAACGATTCTACAGTGACAATTACAGTACCGACGACGTCTATTACAGGTACATTTATACAAGGTATGAGTATAAGTGGCATACCGTGGGCAAATCCTGTAACCAATACTGCACCCCCTACAACCGGACCAGTCACTGGTTATCCTAGTAATATGACACAATCACAGATTGAAAGTATCATTAGTAATGAAGCAACCCTGCGTGGTATAGATCCAAACGTTGCAATTACTGTTTTTAGAAATGAGGGTGCAGGATCATATCAATCACTGGTACCGAGAACAGGAAACGGTTCTTACAATGGCCGCGAAGCATCGTTCGGCCCATACCAGCTTTACATCGGTGGCGGGCTAGGAAACGCATACCAAAACCAAACAGGTCGAAACTTGATAACCGATAATACAGAAGACGGTATTACAAACCAAATACGATTTGCATTAAACAATGCTGTGACGTCAGGATGGACGCCATGGTACGGTGCAGCCGCAGGCGGTATTTCTGCCAGACAGGGATTAAATGGCGCACATACGGTAAACAATGTAAACAACTCGCCGTATACGTCCGAAACAGTGCCCAGCGATGTACCTGTAAACAATATAGCCGGTAATGGACAACCTGTTGTTGTTGTGGGCGATAGCATAGCAGTTGGCACAGGACCTGCATTGGCCAACCTGCGAGAAGGCGTAGTTACATCTGCAACAGTGGGCGCATCTAGCGCCGCTATAGCATCGTCCGCTGCTAATAATACCAGTATACAAAATGCACAATGGGCAGTATTAAGCGTTGGCAGCAATGATGATGTAACTAACAATACAGGTAAAGGGCAACTTACATCTAATCTGTTCTCGATCAGAACTTCTCTAAACGCACAAAACTATACATGGATATTGCCCAAAGACCCTATACGACGAGAAGTAGTATACGGCTTTGCAAGAGGCAAAGGGGATAACGTAGTTGATATCGGTGCATCAACTGATGGTATACATCCAAAAAACTATACAGAAATGGCAAATAATGTCAACGCTACTATCTCTACACAGACAAAAGCACCAGACAATGCTGCTAATACAAATAGTACCGCAGCAGTTAACAATTCTTCTGTAGGTGTACAGCTTGCAAGCTTTAGCACAGATGGCGATTATACGCTGCTTAATGTATCATTCCCGCCTGGCAACCACAGTGATGCAAGCAATGCCAGTGTAATCACAGGTACATTGCAAGTTCAAACAAACAATACAGAACAACCAACTACCAATTACAACAGCACCGACGGCGGTATGATAATGTTAAACGCTGTTAAAGATATGCATTTGTATGCCAATCGAGACATGTATCAAACCAGCGACGGTAGAACTGCTCGTACTGCAAAAGGCAACTTGTTTGATTACAGCTATGGCAGTTATGATGTAGCAGTTGGTGGTTATCTTACTCTACAAAGTAACGGATTATTAAGTCTTGGAACTTCTAATAACTTGGTATTGCAAGGTACTAGAGTAGATATAAACGGTCCCGCAGCAGCAGGTGCATTATCTGCACCATCTGCTAAAGAACCAATTGATTCATTCCAACAAGATAATGAAGTATTGGCACCAGGCCAGTTTAGATTTGTTGTGAAGAATACTATACTAAGCGCACTTGCTTATCACGAGCCATATGCCAACAGAGGCGCAGGACAATCTGCACAAGGCCGTGTTGAAACAGGTCCAGTGGTTGATTCTAACGGACAGTCTATACCATCTGGTGCATCCACATCTGGCGCAGATCGTCCGCTAGACTTGTTAGGTAGCCCCAATCCTAACAGTAAAGCAGGTTATTATCGAGGTACAGGATACGATAGCAAGGGACAACCCCAGTATACATATGTAAGTCCGCCAAACGGCGAACAAGTGCCAGCCGGTCAGTTATCACTTAGCCCAGCTGGTGTTAACTTCTTAGTCGGCGAAGAAAGTTCGCGCTCTACATTGTATGACGATGTAGGTAATCCAGCAATTGGATACGGGCATAACCTATTACCAGACGAAATTGCTGGGGGTTATGTTAATATATTAGGAACTAAACGTTCGTTAAGTATAGGCCCATTGAGTGCAGATGAAATATCTGGATTGTTCAGGACTGATGCAGCCCCAAGAGAACAACAAATACGCAATTGGTGTAAAGTGCCAATTAGTCAAACGCAATTCGATATGTTATTCTCATTGGTGTATAATGTGGGATATCCCGGAAATGTGTTTAAAAAATTAAACACAGGGGATTACAACGTAGGTAACGAATGGCAATCCTGGCACTATGCTACCATAAAAGGTGTAAGACAATCATTACCGGGTTTGGTATCTAGACGTGCTGCAGAATGGCAAAACTTCAGTGGCGGACAACCTATAAACCCATCTGGATCGTATTCGTAAACTAACCGACTGATATTAAAACTAGCTATATTTTATCAACTAAATACTGCATATATAGGTATGGTTACACTAGAATATGGCAATACTACAGCAGTCAAAGATTTTTGTTGGTTACAGCACTATAGAGACCAATAGCAAGCAACAGCAATTTGCTGATATTCCGCTTATCAAACGGGATTTGCTTAATCATTTTAACACTATACCTGGACAGCGGGTTATGATGCCAACATTTGGTTGTGCAATATGGAATCTGCTGTTTGAACCGTTCGACGACGCAGTGCGAGATGCAATTGTTGCAGAATGCACAAAAGTAATAAATTCAGAAACTCGAGTAGTTTTACAAAGTA
The DNA here is from genome assembly GCA_032273045.1 of Chloridella minuta. Taxonomy (NCBI): domain Eukaryota; class Xanthophyceae; order Mischococcales; family Pleurochloridaceae; genus Chloridella; species Chloridella minuta. Next base: position 30,853 of record JAUKPQ010031353.1, on the reverse strand, counting down.
TAACTGTGAATGAGTTCAATCAAGGTGTTATAGTACAAATGGAACTGATATATCAGCCATATAATGTGTTAGACTCTTTTAGTGTAGAGTTTGACCGTAGAGCAGTGGCAATGGCGTGATAGGGGAATAAAATGGCAGTTAGTCAACAGCAAAGACAGAAACAATTATTTGCAGCTGAAGACTGGCAGGTAATTTATACTGCCTTTACTCAAGTAAATTTCAACGCATACGACTTTAATACCATACGCAATGCTATGGTAGAATATATCCGTTTGAACTATCCTGAGGATTTTAATGACTGGACAGAATCCAGCGAGTTTGTAGCTATCATCGACCTACTAGCATATCTTGGACAAAGTATTGCGTTAAGGATGGACCTTAACACACGAGAAAACTTCTTAGATACTGCACAACGTCGTGAAAGCATATTCCGACTTGCTCGTATGCTAAGCTATCAACCACAGCGCAGTATACCTGCAACCGGTTTGCTGAAAATAACACAGATATTGAGCAATCAACCTATATATGATGCCAACGGTCTTAATATACAAAACACTCCTATTAACTGGAATGATCAAAATAACCCAGACTGGCAAGAACAATTTATTTTAGTACTGAATGCATCGCTAAACGTCACAAACTATTTTGGTAATCCTACTAAAAGTGGAACTGTAAACGGCATTCCTACTGAACTTTATGCTCTTAACAACATTGCAATACCTACAAGTGTATTACCATTCTCTGCAACAATTGGTGGCAATACAATGGGATTTGAATTGGCAAATCCAGACTTTTACACAGCAGATCAAGCAACAGGTACTACACTTGGCAGTACAGGTTATTTCTACGAACGTGCGCCTAATCCTGTCAATAGTTGGTACATTATATATAGAAACGATGGAAACGGCAATAACAGTGCCAATACAGGCTTCTTTTTGTTCTTTAAACAAGGTACTATGAATTATAGCGATTACCTATTAGAATTGCCAGTATCTAATCGCATAATTGATATCAATGTAGACGGTGTAAATCAAACAGACGTTTGGGTACAAAATGTCAACACTGTTGGCTTAGTTACAACAGAATGGACACAGGTGCCTAGTGTAAATGGCTTTAATGTCATATACAACAGCTTGGATAAAAACATCAGAGATATCTACTCGGTTATCACCAGAGACAATAATGGCGCTGATCAGGTCAGCTTGCGTTTTGCGGACGGCAATTTTGGTAATGTTCCAACTGGACTGTTGCGTGCATGGTATAGAGTCAGTAATGGTTTGCAATATCAAATTAGACCAAACGACATGTCTAATATTAAATTCAACTTTGCATACAATGATAGCCTTAATAATACCTACAGTTTAGCATTTAGTTCGTCGTTGCAATACACAGTTGCTAACAGTCAATCGGCGCAAACCAATGCACAAATAGCATTAAATGCAGAACAGGTTTATTACACACAAGACCGTATGGTCAACGGCGAAGATTATAACCTATTCCCATTACAAAGTAGCCAGGCATTAAAAGTAAAAGCAGTTAATAGAACATATAGTGGCCAAAGCCGTTATATTGATATCAACGATCCAACTGGTACATATCAGAATCTTAATATATTTGCAAATGATGGTATATTATATGAAGAATATGATATCAATCGCCAAGAAGTGACAATTGTGTTGGGTGCGCCCAACAAGGAAATTGTTATTAACAAAATACAACCCATGGTAAACGGTGGCAACAGTGGGTATGATTCAATGGCTGTTGAATTGCAAAACTTCTATTACAAAAATTTCACACGTTATACACCTATTTCCAGTCTCAAGTGGAATAGGCAAACTGCAACTACCGGAAGTAGTACAGGCTGGTTTAGTTTGTCCGACGATGTTACTAATACTGCAATTCCTGTTGGTCCAACTGCATCGTCTGGCAGTGCAGAATTTTACATAACACAAGGTAGTTTAATAAAAGTAACAAGTACTGCTAATGTAACAACATGGTCTAGTGTATTAAGTGTTGTATTAGACGGCACAGGTATTAATGACACTGGTGTATTGATAACACAACTGGGAGCAGTGTCAATTTCTGCGGCCCCAGACAACGGCAGCATAATAAGCAGTGTATGTCCGTCATTTGAAACTACATTTACATCAGATGAAATAACTGCTATTTCTGTTGCAATGGGTGCTAAACAGACATTTGGTATTGGTTACGATCCTGCTGCAAAAAACTGGTATGTTATCACAAATACCAATCTAAGTACAGATCCGGAATTCAGTTTATCGTTTGCACAAAATACCACCAATACCAATCTTGATGCAAGTTGGTTAATAAAAGTCATATACAATACCACTAGCTGGATCATACAACAACGTGCAGAACGTTACGTATTTGAAAGCGTCAACGAAACTAGATTCTATGTTGCTAATACTGGCAGTGTAATTGATCAAGCATCGGGTAAACCAAAATTTGATTATATCAATGTGCTTGGTGTAAACAGCGCACCTTTACCCCCTGCACCCGCACCCGCACTGGGGCATGACTTCTTGTGGCAAATTTATGGGCAAGAAACTTACCCAGATGGATATACTAATCCTGCTAGTGTTAGAGTTACATTCTGGAGTAGCGACAATTACCCATTGCCAGATGACCCAGACCAATTTGTTGAAATTGTAAATCCTGATGTAACACCGCCGTCGAAATATGTGTTCTGGGTGCGTTATACCAGTTCAGAAGGATACCAATATTATCAACCTATTGTTATAACAGATAATAGAATATATGATACTCAGCTGTCAGTGCCGCAACCTCCAGCAGGTGACTGGATAGAAGGCGAGGTTGCATATGTGATAAGTGGTAGCAAGTTCTTCCAATATATAAACGGCAGCTTAGTCGATGTTACAACTGAATATCGTGTAAGACTTGGTCGCGCTGACTTGGATTATTTGTGGAAACATTATGCCACTTACGATCAACGTATTAATCCTGCATTGATGAATATAATCGATACCTATGTGCTCACTGCAACATACAATGCAGATCTGCGTAATTGGATCAGTATTGGTGGTAGTGAATCAATCAAACCATCTCCGCCTACTACAGAAGAACTCAAAGGCTTGTTTAGTTATTTTGAACAATATAAAATGATGACAGACCAAATTATATGGCATCCGGTTGTTTACAAAATACTATTCGGTCCCCAAGCAGCGCCTGAATATCAAGTTATATTCAAAGTAGTTAAGGTTGCAGGTACAACTTATAGTGATAACGAAGTTAAAAGCTTAGTAAAATCACAGATAGATGGATATTTTTCTCTTACTAATTGGGACTTCGGTCAAAGTTTCTTCTTTACTGAAATGGCCACATATATACAAGTAAACTTAGCTACTATTGTAGCTAGTATTGTTCCTGTACCGGTAAACGGACAGGCGAGATTTGGAGATTTGTTTGAAATTGTTGCACAACCGGATGAAATTTTCATAAGTGGTGCTACTGTGAATAATATTGTTATTGTAGCCAGTCTCACAGAAGCACAGTTAGGATTGTCAAATGGTTGAATATAGACGCCCTATTAAATTACTACCCCCGGTAAATCAAACCGAAACACTTACTAAATTCTTTGCAGCAACAGTTGACCATTTATTTCAACCTGAAAGTGTAGAATTTATCAGTGCATACATAGGTAGTAAGCCTGTTTATTATAATCCTACCACTGACTTTTATGTAGGGGAATCAACAAAAACCAGACTTGATTATCAGTTGCCTGCAACAGCAGTGAGTAAAAATACAAATAGCAACATGTTGACAAACGTTATGTTTTACGATGACTTTGTCAACGTATTAAAGTTTCATGGCGCAAATACAGAAAATCATAGCAGGTTATTTGACCAAGAATATTATAGCTGGTCGCCCCCAATAGACTTAGACAAAATAGTAAATTACACAAAATACTACTGGGCACCATCTGGTCCTTCGCCGATACTGTTGCTGGATAAAACCACTGCGGCTGATATAATAGGCAAACCTCAATATACATATCAGGGGTTGTATCAGTTATCCAGTACAGGCGAACTGATAACAGGTAGCTTGCCGTTTACAACTGGTCTGATTGTTACGTTTAACAACGACGCCGATGTTGAAATAAATGGTATACCAAAATACATCAACAATGTTGGCAGAGCAATTCAACTTATTACACCTCCGCCAATCTCTAATAATCTATCAGATATTAAAGACTATATGACACTGGGTGTATCAGCTGCTCCTACCAATCAGTGGAGTTCTAATAACTGTTGGTATCATGAAGATGTATTCACAATATCCAACACTGTTATTAACAACAGCTTTCAAAGTCGTGCAGCAAGGCCAATTATAGAATTTGATAGCAACTTGCAATTGATGAATAGCGGATGGAGAGGTAAACCCGCTGTTACTGTTGTGTCTACTGCTACTAACGTGTTTGATACCAGCAGTGGGTCTGTAATGATCGACGGTGCTGACATCAACAATATTGTAGGATTGAGTTCTGTTACCATAGATGGTGTATTATTAAAAGACGGCGATATTATACTTGTTACTCAAAATACAGACATAACAGTAAATGGCAGAATATATCAAGTGGGTGGTCTTGATGTATACGGCGCAATAATACTGACTGCTATCAGTGCCTTACCGATGTTGGGCGACACAGTATTCTGTACCAGCGGTACTGTGTACGGCGATGCACAGTTGTGGTATAATGATACAACATGGATATTATCACAACAGCGTGTACCATATGCTGCACCATTGTTTATGTTATATGATTCTGATGGCAATGCGCTGAACGATCCAAGTGTATATCCAGGTAGCACATTTGCAAGTAATGCAATTTTTACTTACGCCATCGATCAATATGCAGTGGTTGATAGCGAATTGGGTATACGACCTAAAACAAATCAATTTGGTAACTATGTGTTCAATAACACAATGGTATCAACTGTATATACATATCAATACAATACTGTTATTACCAATATAGAAGGATTCTATTACTATCAGTCTAATTTAGATACCGGCGTTGCATACGATAACGCATGGTACATAGCGCCTAACCTCAGCAGACAATATATTGTAAATGACTTTACAGTTACAACGCCCACTACATCATTTAAAATAGATCAAACACCGGAAATCGACCCGGGAGTATTGCCAAGTATCTATGTGGTTCTTATCAGAGATGAAGCTGCCACCCTGTTGGTAAACGGCACTGACTATACTGTGAGTGGCAGAGTTGTTACTCTTGCAATCAGTACCGTTGCAGGCGACAGAGTAAACATTCGCAGTTGGAGTACAGGTGTACCACAGGGCCTGTTGGGATACTACGAATTACCTCTTAACCTTGTTGCAAATCCTGATAACTTGCAAATCACTAGTATTTCACAAAGCCAATTTATTTCGCAGTTTGATGAGATAATAACAAATCAACCTGGCTTTGTGGGTAATGCACTAGGTAATAACAATTGGCGAGATACTCCTCGTATACGAGGACTTGGATTTAGTATACTTCAACACCGAGCACCTATGTTGAAAGCAATGATACTAAGCAGCAGCAACGTCACAGTGGGCATCAACACTGTGCAAAGTGATACTGACCCAATGCTGGCAATGCAGTTCTCACAGCGAGAATATTTGCGGTTTTACAACAGGTTTGTATCTGCACTGTTTACACTGTATGCAAATGGCTACACTTTAAATCAAACACCAGAAACTTGGGTAAGCACTGCGCTTACACAAATCAATTTGGGTAAGACTCCTGCAAGTGCATTTGCTAACAGTGGACCAGATGTTACACAGGGTGCATATTGCAATAGCAAAAGCACAAATCCAACTTATGTACCGCCAACAGCTACTAGACTTGGATGCGCACCTGCATACCAACCCACTGTGTATTATGATATGGATAACCTTGTAATACAGTGCCACGACGGTGCTCGTATTGTAATGGCCAAAGATGGCATACCTCTTGGCGGTATTGCAAACGGACAAACCAGTACTACATCAACTGCGTTGCTGACAAATGCAGTTGCAGCAGCATGGTTGCAGTTTGAACTTGATTTGTTTAATAATTTGCCTAGTCGTTATAAAAACGCTCAAGCAACATTGGCATTGGATATACGAGATTACACACCGGGCAAGTGGCGTCACGGTTCGTATACAGTTACCGAGTTTAATAACATTCTCACACCTATGTTTGACAAGTGGGTAATCACTAATCAGGTAGATTACAGAGCAAATACCACATATGATCCAAATGACCAGTTTACATGGAATTATAGTTCAGTAACTGATCAAAACGGATTACCAGTGCCCGGTTACTATCAAGGTATATATCGTTGGTTCTACGATACTGATCGCCCACATACACATCCTTGGGAAATGCTGGGATTCAGCCAACAACCAGACTGGTGGATAGCACAATACGGCGCCGCACCATACACTGCTGGTAACTTGTATATGTGGGAAGACCTTAGTTTAGGTTTAATACGTCAAGGTCCACGAGCAGGCGTTCATCCTACTTGGGCAAGATCTGGATTAATGAAATGTATTCCCGTTGACGATCAAGGCAATCTTCTGCCACCTGTTGCAGCAGGTACGGTTACTTCATTACCAAGTTCATATGAAGCACAGGCAGAATGGGTGTTCGGCGACGGGTCACCCGTTGAATCAGTTTGGATTTACAGTAACGATTACAATTTTGCAATTGCAGAATATAGCTACCTTATGAAACCTGCTCAGTTTATTGAATACAACTGGGATACAATTCGTAGCAAGCAAGTGTTTGCCGACCAACCTACGAGTCAGTGGATTTATATAGATACAGATGATAGACGTCCAAACGGACAGTTTTATGTACAACGCGAAAATCCGTTGGCAATCGGTGGTAATATAAATGTTCCTAATGAAAGCACACTTAGTTACTTTGGTAGCTGTGGTATGCAACATTGGATAAGTGAGTACCTTGTTAATCGTAATCTCAGTGTTACCCAATACTTTGGTAACATCATACGTGGTACTAATGTACAACTTGCACACCAAATGGGTGGATTTGTTAGTAGCAATTTGTATCTAACTGCTGATAGCTTTGGACAAATTGGTTACAAAAGTCAAATCATACCTAGTGAAAATGTAAAAACATATTTGTACAAAAGTGCAAGCATTAACACATCATTTTATGGTGGTGTTATTATTACTCAGTTACGCAATGGCTATCGTGTAATTGGTTACGACGGCATTAAACAATACTTTGAGATTATACCTAGCAATGCGTCTGGGGCAAAAACCTATGTGGTAGTTGGCAATGAGCGTGTTATATGGTTCAAGCAAGGTATAGATGCTGTACAACAAGTTCCATACGGTACAGTTTTTGCTACAAGACAGGAAGTTTTTGATTTTCTAATTGGATTACAACGATCACAAGAAGCTGCCGGTTGGGTATTTGAAACTTATAACGAAGACGGTAATTACATTTACGATTGGCAACAAAGTGCCAAAGAATTCTTATTCTGGAGTCAAGGTAATTGGGCAAACGGTAACTTTATCGCATTAAGCCCGTTGGCAAATAGTGCAAAATTTGTACAGCGGTTGGGCAGTGTACAGTTTGTAAATGGTATTGTAGGAGGCACATACCCACTTTTAGACAAAACTGGAAGTCCTATACAAGGGCAAAACGTTGAAGTATTACGTTACACAGATGAATTAACTATAACTACCACTAATACTCAAAGCATATATGGATTACGTCTTTTTGCCACAACGCTTGAAAGTATTATTGTAATAGACAACCAAACAGCATTTGGCGATATTGTTTATGATCCTCTATATAATCAAGCGCAGCCTAGACTTAAATTATTTGCGTACCGTACCAATGATTGGACAGGTCGTGTTGATGCGCCTGGGTATTTCTTGTATCAGAATGGCACGGATAACCAGTGGAACTTGGTTTCAAACTTTGAAAAGACTGCAAACGACTTCCGCAAGTATTTCAACATTGAACAACCTAAAAATTATACAACAGTCGATCCTATAACAGGAAATCTTGTGCAAGCAAGTACAACTCTTGCAGTTGTGGATGTACAATCTATATCTGAAATTAGCAAGCATTTGATAGGTTACCAGCAACGCGGTTATTTGCAAAACTTGCTGTTAGAAGACAGCACTGAGTTTCAGTTCTATCAAGGCTTCATCAGACAAAAAGGCACAGAAGGCGCAATCAATAAAATTTTGCGTAACGACAGTGTAATACCTGTAACTAGCGATTTTGCTTATTACGAAGAATATGCATTACGTGCTGCAAGATTTGGTAGTACTGCACTTAACATTGGTATAGATTTTGTTGTACCGCAATCACAATATATTAACGATCCACAGCAGATTACTGTCTACGGTACTCAAGGTAGCGACAGAGATTTAGATGGTGTGATAGTTCTTATACCCAATGATCCTAAGATTGTAGTACCCCCTATTAGCTATAGCAGTGTTACAAATCCACTATTCCCTGTACGCACTCAACTAGAAGAATACAGTATAAACGACTTGCCTACTACAGGATATGTGTTGATTGGAGAAACCAACTATACTGTAACAAATACTGCTGCTCTTAGTACATTATATGGTACACAACTAGAATCCAATGTGCGACTTAAAGATGGCGATACAGTATGGCAATTTATAGACGATCAAAATAGTTGGACAGTTTGGCAGTATAGCAAAGCCAATGTGAATATTGTTAACACAACACCTAGTACATCCAATGGCGATCCAACAATTATCAACACAACTGGCAATGTGGGTGTTAGCCCTGGAGATATTGTAGTATTAACTGGTATCAGCAATGTTACTGCACTGGAAGGCACGTGGACTGTAGGTAATATAAAAAGTAACGGCAACAGTTTCACTGTAGATACCAACACATTTACAGTTGGATCGGGTGGTAATTTCTATGCATACAAAAAAGTACGATTCGACAACGTTACCGACAGAGATTTGTATCCGCCGCTGAATGGATGGAAGCAAGGCAATCTTGCATGGGTAGATAAAACAAATGTTGGTATTCAAGGATGGACCGTCTATGAATATTTGAACAACTCGTGGATGCCAAAACGTACTGAGCAACCCAAAGTTGACGCTGCGCTAATGTTACAAGCAAAACTATACAGCAAGACTAAACTGAACGTATATGGCGACATGCAATACTATGATCCTGCTAAAGGATTTATTCCCAAAGAAGCCAACAACAATCTCAATTACACGTTCATATACGATCCTGCTGCTTATACAGACGGTGATCCTTTAATATATCCACTTACTCCTTCAAGAGCATGGGGACCTGAACATATTGGTCAAACTTGGTGGGACCTCAGTGCCGTTAGATATTATGACTACGAGATAAGTGATACTGCATACCGTTGGCAAAACTGGGGTGCAATTGCACCTAACACTACAGTTGATGTATATGAATGGGTGCAAAGTCCAGTTCTACCTACAAAGTGGGCAAGTTATGTAACAAGTGGTACTAGTTTCAGCCAATTTGGATTAAATTACATACCAACCGGTACCGTTAGAAATGCAAGTAATCCGGCATGGACTACTAGTAATTCCTATACATCTGCCGGTACAATTATTACATACTATTACTTCTGGGTAAAAAATGCATATACTATACCTTTACCACCAGACAGAGCGGTCACAACACTTGAACTTTCAAATCTGATTACAAATCCAACTGCATATGGGGTTACATGGTATGCAGCTATAGATGATCGTAACATCATTGTATCTAACATTGGTAGATTACTATCTGGAAATGATACCGTACTCAGTTTGTTTTACACACACAAAGCAAATGAACAAGTTGATTATAAAGAATGGGATTTGGTTCGAGAGAATGATCCATTCAGCATGCCAACCGATTACTATTGGACTAAACTAAAAGACAGTCTTACAGGTAAAGACGGTTTAAGCAACAATGTACCGGATCCGTATCTAAGTGATTTAATGCGCTATGGTACATTAATACGTCCTAGACAAAGTTGGTTCATGAATCGTACTGCAGCAGCAGAAGCGTATGTTACCAAAGCCAATCAATTACTGTCTGCTATTTTGTTAGTGCCAGATTCCAATCGTAGCAACTGGGTGGATTATTTCTATGCAGCAGATCCTGCGCCTAGTGCAGATTACACCGTTGCAACTATTAGCAGTAGAAATGCCCTGGGTGGTACAATAGACGATGGTAGCACTGTATTGGTATTAGGAGGTGCAGATACTGCAAACCTTTGGATACTTTATCAGTATTCCTTCAATGGCGGTGATTATGTATGGACTGCAATACAAGTTCAATCATATAACACTCCTAATTATTGGTATTTCATAGACTGGTACTTACCAGGATCGGGTGTAACTGCTAGTACTATACCTACATATACTGTACCAGATTTAGCAAGTAGGATTACCTATGCAGGTGTTAAAAATGTAGTTGTAAAAGTTCTTAATATAGGCGATGGCCGTTGGGCATTATATAAATGGGCAACTACAAACAATGTTGATGGTTGGATAACGGTTGGCTATCAAGACGGTACTATTCAAATCAGTGAGGGTGTTTATAATGGCACCATCAATACTATGTTGTGGGATACAACACCATTTGATACGGTTACATTTGACATATATCCATATGTTGAATTTGGCTATATGATAGATGGTATACGTTATTCAATTTTTGAAGACTTGGATCCGCACAATAGTACAGGTAGTGCGCCTCTAAACAACTTATTCTTTACAATGATAAACTATGTTCTAGTAGAACAGGGATTTGTTGATTGGATAATAAAAACCAGCTACATTGTTCTTAAAGGTTTTAACATACCTTTAACAACAAGCACCCTATATAAACCTGACAATACAGATGCGCTGTTAGCATATATTAATGAAGTTAAACCATATCATGCAAAGATACGAGAATTTATAACAGGGCGCACATGGCAAGATAATGCATATGTGCATACTACAGATTTCGATAATCCTGCCAATGTATCAGTGTCTACCAATATTGCGTACAGCAATGTAGACTGGCAAAACAACTATCTCACCAATCCGCAGTTGATTCGTACTCTTAAAACCACATTGGTATTCGATCGTATTGCCAGCTATCGAGACGGATGGGATACATATCCTTGGTTAGACAAAGCATGGGTACTTGAAACCGGATCATACACTCCAGAATTAATAAGCTGGGGCGCATGGGAACGAATTCAACGTTTTTATGCACCAACTGCAGACATGATCCGCAAAGATGATCCCAATCTTATACCAAATAGTGATTACCGCGGTATTATAATTGACAGTATTGGATTTTCATATAGACCGGGTTGGGATCTTGCACCATGGGATGCACCTACTGGATGGCAAGCAAATCAAGTAAGCTTTGACAATTACTTAGATATCATAATAGAAGGTGGTATTACTCCCAAGTACGACTACTACTTTGGAACAGGTACTAAGACTGCATTTAAACTGTCAAAGATTCCACAAAGCCCTGCTGGATTAGTAGTATGGTCCGATCAAAATATCAGAGATTACGGTGTAGATTGGATAATACCAAATTATGTAACATCTGCATTGATAATCCAAGGCGGTTTGTCGTATCAAGTGGGTGACAACCTACAACTTGATATTGTACCTAACAATGAACCTACACGTTTTACAGTAACAAGTGTAGATGTTAACGGTGCAATTCTAAGCCTGAAGTTGGACACTACTGGTCAATATGATATATGGCCTGCCGGCGATGCTGATTTAATATATCAACCATATCACACTGGTACAGGATACGGTGCTAGTGTTAAACCTGTATGGGGCGGAAATACATTGGTATTCCAACAGGCACCTAATAGCAATGCAGCACCTAACATTTTTGTACTATATGTAGGAACTACATTTATTGAAGCGCCTACTGGTCCATTGGATATCATCAATGATGGTAACAAGTTTATACAACCATTTGTGGCAGAAAATCATCCCGAAGAACTATACACTGGTCAGATACTTGAGAATATACGTATGGACACGTATACCCAACCATCCGGCGGCGCACCTGTGATTTACATGCGAGTTTACAAACTCGATGGCGTACAAGATCAATTTGACATGGGTTTACGCCCAATGGATACCAGCAGTGTTATTGTTCAAAAAGACGGAGTTATGCTAACATACGGATTATCGAACGATTACATTGTTAATTGGGCAACCAATAGAGTTGTATTCTTATTACCTCCTGTGGGCACTAAGCTGCAAATAATGACAATAGCAGCAGGCGGTAGTGGCACAGGTATATATAATCCTGCAGTTGTTAATACTGGTAATGGATATTCAATAGGTGATATTGTTACATTTGCTGGCGGTCAATACGTTGATTATGATGCAGCAACAATACAAGTTACAAGTGTATTAGTGTCTCAACTTGATATTGTATCCGGCGGCATTGGATACGCAGTCGGCGACGTGTTAGTTCTAGACGATGATTATGCAACTATAAAATTGTATGCTACAGAGCTAACAGTACAGTCTATTGATATAGACGGGGGTATATCGTCTGTAACTATTACTCAGCCTGGCTCATACCAGTATACTCCTATTACCACAGTGTGGTTAACCTCTGGTAGTGGAACAGGTGCTGTAATTAATACAGTATGGGGTATAGATGATATTACTCGTGCAAATCCAGGTACATATAGTATACATCCAACTGCTCCAATAGAACAGCTTGCAACCACAGGCGTGGGTGTAGATGCAACATTCTCTAGTTTGTATACCGCAATACAATCACAAAATACCTACAATGTAGATGGTTCACAGAATATCTTTGTTATTGATATGCCTGTACCAAATGACAATGTCGGCTTATTGTTAGTAACAGTTGATGGTGTAGTTACTACAAACATTAATGCAAGTGGTAGAGAAGTAACAATAGTAACAGTGCCTCCTGCTGGTAGTACTGTTAGCATTGTATTGTTTAATAGCAGTGATTACAGTATTGTATACGATCAAACTATTATAATGATAACTGGAATTAATAACTATTTGCTAACACAACAACCATATAGCACATCTCCTGTATATTTGAGTACAACTGTTACATTAAATGGATTGGAATTGGCACCTCCTACGATGTATGTTTACAAATCAAATGGTAGCACACTTGCATATCATGCAGATTATATGCCTGCAAATCCTACGTATTTGCAAGTTTGGGTTAGTGATTATCTAATGACAAACGGTATAGAGTATACCATAGTAGGTAATGATGTGGTATTCTATGTTGCACCTGCTAACGATTCTATAATATCGTTGGTAATTATAGATCCTGTGCATGGTTACAACTACATTATTATACCTAACTACATTGTAATATCGAATAGTGTTACATTTACAACTGGCGACATACTCAAAATAATAACTTATAGTGAAGACGTCAGTTATAAGTTTAGATCACAAACATTTGCAGGACCTTGTTATCCAATCGGTGTGCCGTTCGGTACTTATGTACTAGCAGATACACCGTGGAACGACAGTGCATTGATGGTGTGGGTTAACAATGAAATGCAAGCGTTGCTGTATGATTATACCTATGAAGTATCCCCAGGTATACCTGGATGGGATACTACTCCGTGGGAAGAATACGGCTGGAATGCAGAGTTTGAAGGCGAGGGTGTTATAAAATTTGGAGATAATATTGCACATAGCGTTAGCGACACAATATATGTCCAGTATATGAGCGGTGCAGCTGATAAAGTTGCAACTGCATTTAGAACTGTTAACACTGGAAATGCAATGGTAGACAGTATTGCAATTAACAGTTCTAGATCAACACTATTGTTGTCAGATGTCAATGTTGTAAGCGATTCAATTGAAGTTGAAGATTACACCGTACTGAGTTTGCCTACCGATTACCGTCCTGGTATAGTATGGATAGGAGATGAACGCATTGCATTCTGGACTGTAACACCTGCTGCAACGTTGCTGTTACCTAATAGAGGTATACTCAGTACATTGCAACGTGGTACATTTAATACACCATCTGGTAATGTAAGCACACTATATAATACTATATTCTATGACGGAGATGGATCCACAGTGTATTTTGCTACAGCAGCCGGAACTGTTCCACTTGGCGGTACAGAACAAGTTTATATAGGACAAAACATACAGTTAAACACCGTTGATTCCCCAGATTTGGGAGATTATTCAATTGTGATAAATCCTGCCGGACAATCACCTGGTAGATATGTGCAGTTTAAGTTTGCTCCTGTTACAGGATGGCGCAATGTAAAAATATGTGCGCCTGAGTTAGAAGCTAAAGTTACCAGTAACATCAGCCATCCGGCTGGTTCTATTGTACAAGACGGCGGATATTCTGTTGAAATACCGGGCGGATATGCATGGCAAGCTGCACAAAACGGATTGCAGTACAATAATACAGCGTTGGCTAACTTCCTGTTGGCAAACTCTGGAATGAGGAACTAAATAAATCATGCGAGATAATGTACAAGTACCAGATGAAAAAAATAAAAAACTACCGGATGAAGACGGTACAGTTATGATATACGGCTTTGTGCAAATCAAAGATTTAGATACGGGTGAAATCATTGTGAATGTGAGATCTTAAAATATGGCTATGATTGACGCATCAGAACAGTGGATCACAGGACATGTCCTTATTAAGGATTTAACTACCAACGAAATATTGGTAGATAAATTCAATGCTATCAACTATGAAAATTTCAGTATCAGTTTAGCTCGTACTATAGCTAACAGACCCGATAGCTGGATACAGGAAATGTGTTTTGGTAATGGTGGTGCTCAAGTCAGCGAAACTGGTACAATAACATATTTGCCGCCCAATGTTGTTGGACAAACAGCAGAATTATATAATCAAACCTATTATAAAGTAGTAGATGATCAAAGTCCATTGGACACTGATCCTGCACAAAACTATATCAGTGTGTCACACATTGATGGTACTACATTTACTGATGTAATTGTAACATGCACTCTTGGTCTTAGCGAACCGTCTGGACAAGATGCATTCGACACTGCCACAAATATAACAGGCACTTACGTGTTCAATGAACTTGGTTTAAAAGCCTATAGTTCTAATGGACCCGATCTTGGTCGCTTGTTAAGCCACGTGATATTCAGTCCTGTTCAAAAAAGCTTGAACAGACAAATACAAGTGGTATACACTATAAGAATCCAGACGGTTTAATGAGGAAGTAAATATGCCAGCACACATCACAGGTAAACAATATGTCGACTAACATTTATCAATTCAACAATAATCTGTTGGTGACCGTGGCAGATGGCACGCTTAACACCACAGCAGCACCTATTGCATTTCCGGGCAAAGGCTATAGTAATTATGGCGCTCCGGTGATGCAAGACGTTCTTTGGGTTATGCAAAATTTTGCAGGGGCCGCAACTCCTACCCCATCCTTACAGGGTATGTGCTGGTATGATACCAGCGTAAACCAACTTAAACTGTACACTGGCACTGATTGGGCCAATGTATTTAAATCTAACCAAAATAACACACCAGATGCAACTCTTGCATATAACTTGGGAACCTCTGCTTCGGTTTTCAACGAAATATGGGGAGACAAGCTTTATGCAACCACATTTGGTAATATAGAAACTCTTAACAGTACATTGGTTGTAGCAGCAACAGGCAATGTTTCAACTGTCAACGCAGATACCGTTAACGTAACTGGTATAGTAACTGCAACTGGATTTATCGGCGACGCTACGCTGTATCGCACCACACAAAGCAACTTGCCATCTGCTAACAATACATTTGACTTGGGATCCGGCAGCTTTAAGTATGCCAACGTATATGCTACAACATTCAACGGCGTTGCTACATCTGCACAATATGCAGACGTTGCAGAACGTTATGAAGCAGATGCAGAACTCGAAGTCGGCGATGTGGTAATTATTGGCGGCGAAAAGGAAATTACAAAATCCACACAAGATAGCGACATCAGAGTATTTGGGGTAATTTCAGATAAACCTGCATTAAAAATGAACGATAAAGCTGGTAATGATACCACTCACCCACTTGTTGCATTGCTAGGACGCACACCTTGTAAAGTTGTAGGTCCTATTGGCAAAGGACAGCGATTAATTGCAAGTGATATACCAGGTGTTGCACGAGCAGCAGATGGCGGAGAAGACCAGTTATCTATAATAGGTAGATCACTGCGAGCAAAAACTACAGTTGGTGTAGAATTAGTTGAGATTGTAATAGGACGTTCGTAATATGACATATTCCGTAGGCGGTACCATAGCAGCAACTGACTATGATGGCTTTGTAGGAACAACAGCCGTTAACGTTGCTTATGCTAATGACGCTGCTGCACAAAACAAAGTGGCAGCATTAATTGGTGTCGGGTACGGTACACGAGGTTATGGACAAACGTCTACTACATTAGGAACTGTACCATCCGGTCAAGTAATAGCTGCAACAGAATGGAACAACTTGCTTGCTGCAATGACCACGTTGAACACTCATACAGGTTTAGCATTAACATTACAGCCTACAGTTGCCAGTGGCGATGTTGTGCTTGCAGAAGACGGTACATCTAGCAGACCTGATATTAGTACATTAATAGCTGCATTAGATACGGGTCGTAATTCAGCATCTATTACACAGATGGCAGTGTCCAACACATTGATCAGCACTAGATTCTCACCATGGGGTCTTCGTATCTATCACGAATTTACTGTAACATTTACAAATGAAGATGAAGCACGTTATTTTTTCAATAGCGGCGGTGAAATTCGTTTCTCTGGTTCGCGAACTGGCGGATCTAGTACAGTACTTAACGCTGCATGGACAGCTCTTATGATACTGATAGGCACAGTTAAATTTGGATCAAATTCTACAACTTACACCGGTTCCGGCGGTGTTATAACCAATAATGTCGGATATTTTGAATTGACTGATACCTTTCAAGAAGTGTTTATACACTATGGTGCAGGGCCGGCATATTCTAGTATCAATTATAGCATACAAGTGCGCAGAGAATCATATTCCAACACAAATGGCGGCAATGGCAGTGTGGTACGTTGCTTGGTGACATTTAACGATACGTCTGCCTACTATTCATATGGTAGTACAGTAGATGGTATAATCACTAGCCAAATAGATCAGTACAAAGCAGGTGGTGTGTTATCAATAACTAGCCCCACTTATGTCAATGTGATAAACCTTTAATAAGTTGACTTAACAGCAGTTTCGCGTAATGCTAATGTGTAATAGCCTGCACAGGAGTGATTATGGACGAACGATTGAAAACGGCATTGGAGTTTTCCAATTATAGAATAGGACTTTTCGAGCGTAAAGAAGACTTGAAGCTCAGCATGTCTAATATGCTTACCTACGCCAAAAATGGCGGCATATTTAAAATTGATATGACACTTATTTGCTTTGTAAAAATGGCAATAGACGTTGCTAAACAGCGTATTGTTCTTATAGATGCTAATAGTAACCCAATTGTAATCGCAGATCTTCAAGAGTTTTACGACGAAATATTTAACAAATATTTTGAAGCTACTAACGTGTATCATACTGAATATAGTAAACTAAAAAGAAGCAGGACTGTAAGTAGTTTATACGATTTTATCGAGGAAGAATAACTTGGATAAAGGCTTCCTAATGTTTGCATATAACAATGACAGTATAGATTATATTACTATGGCATTGTGTAACGCATTACTGATAAAAAAGAATTTAAAAATCAATAAGGTTGCACTGGTAACAAACTCAGGTACGCTGGAATACCTAAAACAGATAACAGATCCAGATCTGATAAATTCTGCGTTTGATTATATCATTTTAAATGATATAATAGAAACCAGCGTGTCGGTTAGGAGATACCGAGACACACGATACACTGATTTCACAGATAGATATTATAACATTAATCGAATCAATGCGTATGTACTATCGCCGTTTGATCAAACTATGATGATTGACACAGACTTTCTTATGCTGGATTCTACCATGGATCTTGTTTGGGATTGCGACGAAGATTTCATGTGCAATCGTAAAACAATTACTCTAGAACACAGTGTGAATTCTTTTGGTTTTGATAATCGTTTCAACGAGATGAGTATCCCGCTGTATTGGGCAACTGCAATATATTTTAAAAAAACAGAACGTAGCGAAATCATATTCGAACTGATTAATTTTATAAAAGAAAATTACGAATACTACGGCGATCTGTATAATTTTCAACCATGTGGGTATTTTCGAAATGATTTTGCATTGAGTATTGCAATTCATATTGTTAACAACTGTATGGAATACGGTGCAATAAAATCATTGCCTGTTGATTATCTACTAGTCAGCTTAGACACAGATGAAATGCACGCATTTGATAACGGACAGTGTTTGGTTACATCTGAGCACGAGCCTGGGCAGTTTAAACTACATCGTGTCAGCACTAATTTGCATATGATGAATAAACGTGCAATTTTACGATACAAGGATCAAATTATACAATATGCAACAGTATAACTCTGCTATACCCACTCGTGGTTTTTTTACAATTGCGCAAAATAGTGGCGAGATTGATTATATTCGTATGGCGTATGCTCTGGCATTAAGCCTTCGTGCTAGCCAGCGCGAAGTTAAAAATCTCAGTATAGGTATTACACCTGGTACCACAGTGCCAGAAGAATATGCATGGGCATTTGACAAAATAATTGAAATACCCTGGGGTGACCATGCTGCTAATAGCACATGGAAATTGGAAAATGAATGGAAAGCCATTCATATGAGTCCATATTATGAAACTATAAAACTAGATGCGGACATGTTGTTTTTCAATGATATCGGCACTTGGTGGAATACACTTTCAACATCTGAGTTTGTAATGTGTAACAAAGTAATGACATATAGAACCGAAGTTGTTAATAGTGATTATTACAGAAAAGTATTCACAGCTAATAAGCTACCAGACGTTTATACATCCTTTATGTATTTTAAAAAAACCACAGACTGTTACGATATATTCAGTATGGCAAAAACAATATTTTTTAACTGGGAGAGGTTTTTTGAAATGTTACTGCTACCTGAGGATAGACCGCCGTATCCCAGTACAGATTTAATATTTGCGTTGGCATTGAAGATATTGGATATTGATCAAAAATTTTACACATCAAAAGATATACCAACTTTTACTCATATGAAATCAAATATACAAGGGTGGAAACTATCAGCAAATGAAGATTGGCAAGACAAGCTTCCTGTGTTCTTTACACCGGATCTGCAATGCAGGCTTGGTAATCATTTACAATTTTTGCCATTACACTATCACAGCAAGACTTTCATAACAAATAACATGTTGGATTATTATGAACGAAAACTTAGAACTTAATCTTGATGCTGCATGGGCGTGGTACGATCCTGCCACTGGTATCTTGAAACATGTTACCTTTATAGAAGATCAAGACCCTGGCAACGGTACCGTACAAGTATCGATGAATTATAAATCAGCTGCTGATATTATGACAGGTGCAAGCAACTTGTCTCACTATAAAGTAGTTGATAAAAAAGGCATACCAACTATGGTATATCTAGCACAAAGCATGGCCAGTATGGTAACCAACATGTTCTGGGCATTAAAAGAATGTGTGCCGTTTGATAAAAAATGGCGACAGGGTGATGACATTGATAGTCCTGTTAGGGTAGTTCGTAAAAAGTCTGGTTTTTCCATGTACATTGTATCACACAGTACAAATGGCAAAGTGTACATCACATTAAAAGAAGACCCAAACTGGCTTGTAAAAACTATCGATATAGGTAATGCTATAGCTACGCACGGCTTGGGACCGATTCCCATTAAATTAGACACTGATAGAAATTATAGCATTTATGTGAGGTATGATGCAGCATAAGTTAAGTGAGTTTGATTTTGTATTTTTAAGTTATGACGAACCCAATGCAGAATTACTATACGCAGAATTACTGAACATTGTGCCATGGGCCAAACGAGTACATGGTGTAAAAGGTTTTGACGCTGCACATCGTGCTTGTGCAGATGAAGCAGATACTGACTTTTTTGTAACAATAGACGGCGACAATCGCATAGATCCAGCATTCTTGGACGTTGAGTTGAATATAGAAGATGATCAGAATGATCATGCATGGACATGGGCAGGTCGCAATCACACAAATGGATTGGTGTATGGCAATGGTGGTTTAAAATTATGGAGCAAAACATTTGTTCGTAATATGAACAGCCATGAAAACAGTAATACAGATGCTGGTAAAGTTGATTTTTGTTGGAACAACAAATATCACGACGTATTCGGTACATACAGTACCAGTGTAACTAACAGTAGCCCTCAACAAGCATGGAGAGCTGGTTACAGAGAAGGCGTTAAAATGAGCCTTGAATCCGGTAAACGTATCAGTCCCAAGTTCTTCAAGCAATCGGTTTGGGTATATAACCTGCATAAACTGTTAATATGGTGCAGTGTTGGGCGCGATGTGGAAAATGGCATTTGGAGTATAGTGGGTGCTAGACAAGGTGCATACGACTGTAATTTGACAAATTGGGATTATACTCAAATACACGATTACGACTGGTTTGCCGAAAAATGGAATACTGTTAAAAGTGCAGATCCCGAACAGATGTCTCAACAACTAGGGGAACAGTTGTGTACCGGGTTGAACATTGACATTGCAGATTTAAATGCACAGCAGAGTAAATTTTTCAAAAGTGTTTATATTAATCCCCCGCGGCCTGTTATTAGCTACGACATGATATCGCACATATCTGCCACAAAAACCTAATGTCTTATGCTGCAAGGACTGCTAAATGTACGACATTGTATATGTAAATCAATCCAACGACTTGTCTGGATATGATAGATTAAAACAGCAGTATCCACATGCCATGTTACTGGAGACGTATTCTGGTATAGTAGATGCGTTAAAACGTATAAAAAATCTGTGCTATACAAACATGGTATGGCTGGTTTCTGATAATTGGATAACAGACTCTGGCAACATATTATCATGGAGGCCGTTTGAAAATAACAAGATAGTCTATTGGTCGGCGTCTACTAAACCATTGTGTAACATACACGATATAAAATCAGGTGATGGTAACAGTTTATTCAATGGTAGTTATCTGCTGCCATTGAACTATGAATGTTCAGCAGACGAACAGTACACTGGCAAACTGACAGATATTTCCATAGTCACTGGAGACAATCCATGTACACAGCCATTTGATATATTCTTTGTTAGCTACAACGAACCAAATGCAGATGCAAATTGGGCAAAGCTATCTTCTAAATTTCCCAATGCCAAACGGGTACACGGTATAAAAGGTATTCACAATGCACATCGTCGCTGTGCAGAACTGTCATATACATCAATGTTCTGGACAGTGGACGGTGATACTGTAATTGATGACGATTTTGAGTTTAACCGTTTCATACCAATATATGATATGGAATATCTGCATTTGTGGTACAGTAGAAATCCCATCAACGGTCTTGCGTATGGGTATGGTGCTGTAAAGTTGTGGCCCACACCAGCAGTTATCAAGTTTGATAAAAATTGGCTAGATTTTACTACCAGTGTTGGCAATATAAAGATTGTAGATGAAGTAATAGCTACTAGCGCATTCAATACAGATGTGTGGTCGGCGTGGCGAAGTGGATTTAGAGAAGCTGTTAAGCTGTGTGTAAATGTTGCAAATAGCGATGACGATGAAAGTCTACAGCGACTACTTGCATGGTTGACAGTGACATTGCCTGTTGACTATGCTGTAGACACACGTGGCGGTGCTATAGACGGTGTTGAATTTTATCTATCCTCATTGAGAATTGAAGATTTGAAAATCATTAACGATTTTGACAAATTGCAAACGCTATTTGATAGTAGAGTGCCTCGTGTAGACTATGATAGCAACGCAGATTCGTTGTTGAAATTGTTAAAGGCTCACGCACTTGTATGACATTGTTTTTATCAGTTATAAAGAATCCAATGCAGAACAAAATTGGCAGCAATTACAAAATCGCATGCCGCATGCAAAACGACTGCATGGTATAACTGGGTTGCATACTGCACACGCTGTTGCTGCCAGTATGGTTAAAACGCCTATGTTTTATGTAGTAGATGGCGATGCAGTTGTAAGCGAGTCGTTTAATTTTGATTACAGAGTCATCGACAGCAAAAAGGAATGTGTACATGTATTCCGTGCAAAGAATCCAGTTAACAATTTGGTATACGGGTATGGTGCAATAAAACTGCTGCCTACCGCAGATGTATTGGGACTGGCTTCTGCTATTATGAAACCTGATGTTACCACCAGCATAAATCGCAAATATGAAATAGTTAACATTGTATCTAACATTACTAAATTCGACACTGATCCATTTAATACATGGCGCAGTGCATTTAGAGAATGCGCAAAATTAAGTAGCAAAATAATACCTGAACAAAAAGATCAGGAAACCGTACACCGCTTAAACATATGGTGCACGTTTAATAACAATGTGCCCTATGGCAAATGGTGTTTACACGGTGCAAACACTGGTAAAGAATACGGTGTTATTAACAGAAAAAACAACGACGCATTGATGTTGATAAACGACATGAATTATTTAAAACAATTATTTGATCAATACAGTGCGAGTATATAAACATGGTAACGTTGAATGACATGCAGTTATATACTCGCCCAGGTAAATTTGTGTTATCAGAGTTGGATGTATTTTTTATCAGTTATGATGAACCAAATGCAGAAGCAAATTGGAACAATCTATTAAAGTTGCACGCTGGTGCAAAGCGAATACATCAAGTACAGGGATTTGACCGAGCACATAAAATATGTGCAATGTCTAGTACTACAAATCGTTTGGTAATTGTAGATGGCGATAACTGGGTTAATCCCATGGCGTTAACTCAACAATTAGACGATACAGATTTTCCAAATGTATGTTTTAGTTTTAAAAGTGCAAACGCAATTAACGGATTAGAATACGGCAATGGCGGTATTAAAGTCTGGAATAAAGATACACTGCTTGCTAGTAATACACATGAGTCTGCTGAAACTACTGATTTCTGTTGGGATATTCGGTATTATCAGATTAATTACACTGCGAGTACCACTGTGCAAAATTGTACACCTTTTCAAGCATGGCGGGCAGGTTACAGAGAAGGCGTTAAAATGAGCTATATCAATGGAGAACCCATTACCGATTGGCACACACAGCAACAACTTTTGTGGAAGGGCAATGTGAGTAAATTGTCAGTATGGTGTACAGTGGGCCGCGATGTTGAAAATGGCATATGGAGTATGTTGGGCGCCAGGCAGGGATTATTTGAAATAATCAGAGGCAACATTAAAAATACATCAATCAATGACTACGACTGGTTTGTACAAAAATGGCAAAATGTAAAAGAAAAAGATCCCGATGATTTAGCAAGAATGATTGGTACTGAGTTGTCGTCATCTTATAATTTTACAGTACCTGAGTTTGATAGTACTACCAGTATTTGGTTTAAGAATACCTATGTAAACCCTGCGCGACAAGGTCTAATGAAATGACACTGCAATTACACGATAAAAACCTTTTGGTGCAGCTTCACAACGATCCTGGCATAATTGGATTTATTTTAAAATTAACCGATGCAGATTCTGCTGCATTTAAACAAATGCTAATGTGGCCGCGATCCACGATAGGCATGCTATCTAATAGTAATCGCAGTGTCATTGAATTTTTGAATAAATGCACTGCAACTGATATCAATGCCATAACAGAAATACTAGATTGGTCACCTGCACTGTTAAGCATGGTAGCTAATAATACTCCTATAATAGAGTTACTCAATAAGTCCACGTTGGCAGACGTCAGCAGCATATGCAGCATGGTAGTATGGCCATCGTCTTTGATTGGTATGCTACACAACGACAAAAATAATGTTATTGAATTTTTTAAAAAATGCACAGCCAGTGAACTTGATTATATTCGAGATATGTTGCAATGGCCGCCTGCTGTATTTGCATTGTTATCTAAAAATGACAGAGTGTTGAAATTCTTAAATCGTATAAGTGATACTGAACTAGCTAGTATGACACAATTTATGAACTGGTCCAATGTGTTGATGTCTCGTCTGCGAGATGAACCACACCATCTTATGGTTATGCATAAGATGTGGGATTTGGTACCGGATATGCAAGTGTTCTTGAAAACCTATTTCGCCGTACATGACCACGCAGATTTCAATAAAAAGGAAATGCTAGATGCATTTAGCAAAGGACAACTGGATAGCAAACGTTGGCTTATTGATACGGTAACACAGCTAGAGTTGCAGCTTGGTAAAACATGGACACTGTGTGGATGGATAGGCACATTGGCATATCTTATGTTTTCACGCAATAACCAATTGAAAATTGATACCATACGCAGTTTTGATATAGATGCCGCATGTCATACACTGGCTGATACAATGAATAGGGTAGAAGTAGTAGACGATTGGCGATTTAAAGCAGCGACGCTGGATGTTAACTTGCTGCAATACGATAATTTTATCTACGACACTGTAAAACGCGACGGATCTATACAGGAATTATGTGAATCTGCTGATACAGTTATTAACACCAGTTGTGACCATATGCGCGATAATACATGGTGGTCGTCTATACCAACTGGCAAATTGGTAATACTGCAAAACAACGATTTCTTTGAACATGCTGATCATGGCAATTGCTGCTACAGCATAGATGAATTTAAAATAAAATATCCTATGCAGACGATTCTGTTTGAGGGTACACTCGATTGTACACTGTATAACAGATTCATGTTAGTAGGATATAAATGACCGTCGAACTATCTACCCTTACAGCAAGACAATTGCAGGAGGAATCTGCAAGAGTTTTAGCAGCAGGTGATGGATTTGACAATGGTGAACTGGTAAAATTCAACAAATTGGCAAATCACGATAGCCATGCGTGGTATCGTGCTGTAATTGCATGGTACGTAGACCAGTATGGTGGATTACCCAGTTTAACTGGGCCTGGTACAACTGTTAAGTTGTTGTTACAGACACCGCACATTGTCAATTCGCCATCCATGTACAGATATGAATCTATTACATCTGTACACTTGGAACTTACTTCTAAATGCAATGCCAGTTGCCCTATGTGCGCTCGTAACAAGTTCGGCGGCCCTGATAATGAATTTTTGCCAAATACCGAACTTAGCCTTCTTGACATAAAACGCATAATGCCAATTGACTTTGTTCAACAGTTGTCTCGGCTTTATCTGTGCGGTAACTATGGCGATCCTATTGTAGCAACAGACATGCTAGAAGTACTAGAATGGCTCAGAGCAGTTAATCCCAGTATTAAACTGGGTGTGCATACCAATGCCAGTGCAAAAACCACAAGCTGGTGGTCTAAACTTGGTAAGCTATTAAACAAACCCGGCGACTATGTAAAATTTGGTATAGATGGATTGGAAGATACCAATCACATATATCGCAGAGGAACACATTGGCGAAAAATCATAGACAATGCCACAGCATTTATAAATGCAGGCGGTATTGCACAATGGGAATACATTGTGTTCAAGCATAATGAACATCAAGTAGATGCTGCACGACAACTCAGTGAACAAATGGGATTTAAACAGTTTCGCACAAAGAAAACTGGCAGGTTTTTCAGTAATACACGATTGGAAGGCAAAGACCGCCAAGAGGTATTGAATCGCAACGGCGAGTTAGAATATTATATTGAAAAACCAGATGATCCACAGTACAACAATGACAGTTTGTCAAAAGAACAAGCATTGGTGTACGCATTTGGTAGCATGCAGAATTATGTAGACCAAACCTGCATCAAGTGTAAAGTTGCGGAGGAAAAGAGTCTGTACATATCAGCTGAAGGCTTGGCGTTCCCTTGCTGTTGGACAGCTAATCAATTGTATATATGGTATCGCCCATATAAGAAAAGTGAAATATGGGACCTGATCGAGGGCAATACTAAAAACGTTAGTGCGCTTGAAAATGACCTAAAATACGTTATAGAAGGCAAATATTTCAAAGACATAGTTGCCAGTTGGAGTAAGCCAAGTGTCAGCACCGGTAAACTACAAGTATGCGCTAAAACATGTGGAACTGGCTTTGATCAATTTGCCAGTCAATTTAAATCAAAGGCAACAACAGCATGACAGACCAATTACCAAGTCCTACATTTTGTGCATTGCCGTGGGTGCATCTCAGCAGCCGTCCAGACGGTGCAATGCGTGTCTGCTGTACTGCGAATGCCAGCAGTGTGCAAGATCCGGATAGCACCAAAAAAAGCGGCGGCGGACAAATTGGTGTGTTACGCACAGCAGACGGCAGTCCTGCAAACTTAAACAACAGCAATTTAATGGAAGCATGGAACAATGATTACATGCGCAACGTTCGTAAAATGATGTTGCGTGGCGAAAAGCCTTCCAGTTGTCTCAAGTGTTACAAAGAAGAAGAATCCGGTGTACAAAGCAAACGCAACTGGGAAACTGCATACTGGGTAGGTCAGCTAGGGCTTGATGACATCATTGGCGATACCACTGAAGATGGCGAAGTAAGTCCCAAAATACGTTATCTAGATTTGAGACTTGGCAGCAAGTGTCAACTAGCTTGTGTGATGTGCAGTCCACATGATTCAAGCGGTTGGGTAAAAGAGTGGACTGAAATGTATCCACAGATAGAAAACACTCGACTTAAAGAAAGCTGGAGTTGGGAAAACAAAGGCAAGGCACACGGCGCTAGTTATAATTGGCACATGAACAACCCTGTGTTCTGGGATCAGCTATACGATCAAATACCGCATATGAAGCAATTGTATTTTGCAGGCGGCGAAAGCACTATCATTGAAGAGCATTACACGCTGCTGGAAGAAGTCATACGCAGAGGTCATGCTAAGAAAATAGAACTGCGATACAACAGCAACGCAGTAGAGTTACCAGATAGACTGTTTAAGATATGGGAACAGTTTAGAGAAGTTAAATTCCATTTCAGCATAGACTGTTTTGGCGAAAAGAATGATTACATACGTTATCCTAGCAAATGGGACCAACTGGTTGAAAACATGCAGTTGTTGGACAATTCGCCCAGTCATATCACTGTGACTACTGCGGTTACAGTGATGGCACTAAACATCTACTACATACCCGATATGATCAAATGGAAAATGCAGCAGGACTTTAAAAAGTTCAATGCATGGCCCAATGGTGCAGGTATGATAAATTGGCACTTGGCCTACTGGCCACCTCAGCTTAATGTAAAAGTTCTTCCAGCATGGGCTAAAAAAATGGTTCGTGATAAATTTGAAGAGTTTTTTCTATGGCTAGAGGACCATTGGCAAACTGTTACAGGTGTCAGCAGTGCAAATGTAGATAAAGAAAAATTCATGTCTGCCGGCTATGGCATTAAAAGACTTCGTAGCTTGTTGGATTTTATGGATAACGAAGACTGGAGTGAACGCTTGCCTGAATTGCAAGAATGGATTCACACTGTGGATCGTCACAGAGGTCTAGATTTCAAGCAAATTTTTCCAGAAATATCTGGGCTATTAGATTAAGGAACAATCATGTATTTCGGACTGCCCGGCACCATAAATAGTAGTGTAAGCTCGCAAGGGATCACTGTTATGGGAACTTCTCAAAAGAAGATGACTACTCAAAAAGCCGATGATGCGTGGAACGATATTTTCAATAGTTTGGTTATAGATAATGAACCACCTACTGAATATATCAAACGTGTAATCATCATC
Organism: Chloridella minuta; assembly: GCA_032273045.1. Lineage (NCBI taxonomy): Eukaryota > Xanthophyceae > Mischococcales > Pleurochloridaceae > Chloridella > Chloridella minuta. Next base: position 2,978 of record JAUKPQ010031353.1, on the reverse strand, counting down.
ACAAAAGATGGAAATCAGTACAAAGTTAGTGCGCAACATTTTGCACAAATTATAGAACAAGAAAAGCAGCTAAGTCCTGACGAGAGCGATATTCGCATTTGTAAAATGAGTATAGATTACAATAAATTGCGAGCAGATATTGAAACTTGGGCAGCACGAATGTTTAGTGAATTAGACGGTGTACCTGTAGAGCCTTCATTGAAAGCAGCTCGTGTAACTAAACCGCGAACTCCTAAACAACCGCCTGCTGAAAACATTAGCAATGTAGACGATACAACTGGCGAAGCTGCGCCTGTTAAACCACGACGTGCCAAACCTGATTCGCAGTAATTATTGTGGTTTAGGTAAACACTCTGCTAATAATGGCATTGATTTTGCAACATCTGTGTTAAACAAGCGATCTGCTGTATACACACTGTTTGCAAAATCTTGCCACGTTGGCATTGTATCTGGTGCATCTGTATTATTGCCCATCATATAATTTACAACATGTTCGCCAATCATTGTGGCCCTGCGTAGTTTATCGGGGTTATTAATACCGCGTATATAGTTTTCCCATTTTTCCAACAACATCAACTTTACATCGTGTGGAATTATTTGAGGATTTAGCAGTGGCGGAGATTGTACAATAGAACTGCTAACCCAATCCGATATACCGCTATCATATAGATAGTCAACAGTTTCTGTTAGATAAAACATTTGGTAAACACTGCAAGTTATTTCAGTACCTACCCAATATCCTGCTGCTTTAAACAGTTTCATATTTTTTTCAACAGTTGCCCATTTTGCACCGGTTCTGAAATATTCATACCTGTCACCAACACCGTCTGTACTTACAACAATGTTTACTTGCTTAAACTTTTTCCACATTTCTATGATGTTGTAGTTTTTAATACTGGTTTTTGTGCCATTTGTTACATACAGCAATTGTATATGCGCTGCATGCTCTTCGGGTATTGCATCTATGAATTCATAGTGTTGACGTTGATATAGGGTTTCTCCTCCTGCAAATGCAATATGCATTACATTTGGCACGATGTTTTCCAATATATCTGCTATATACTCCGCAGACAATCCGTTTACAGCTCTGTGTTCTGTTCCTCGCCCCAACATTGTTTTCAATACAGACGGGTTGGATCGTATTATAGACTCCCATCTGCTGCTATACGTAGGCCCGCAATGCTTACATGCCAAATTGCACTCGTTGCCAAATCTAAGTTCTATGCTTTTGACGTGCGCAATTTCACCTGTGGCAGCATTGTAATCGTTTAAGTTCAATCCCAATTCGGGGTGACCCAGGCCTTCCAGTCTGGTACTTAGTATTCCAATATCCTCGAAATTTTTACACGAATTACAGCCATCGGGCCATTCGCCGCGCATCAATGTCATACGATGGGCTTTGGCAGCATCGGAATTTTTGATACTGCTCATCAACTGCTGCGAATGATTGCCCAACTCGGCAACGCATCTAAAGCACGATGACACACGATTGTTTTCTATTTGATGATTGAGATGCCCTAGAGCATATGCACAAATTTTAGGTTCCATGCTGATATTTAGTAAGGGTTTAATTGCGTTTTCAACTAAATCGCAATATCATATAATATGATAAAAGCAATTCTAGCATGTGATGAAAACTGGGGTATCGGCAAAGCCGGTACTCTACCTTGGCCGCATAATTCGGCAGACCTTAAATGGTTTAAGCAAATGACAACGGGCAGTACTGTTGTCATGGGACGTAAGACTTGGGATAGTTTACCTGTCAAGCCGTTGCCTGATAGAAGAAACATAGTGATAAGTGGTGATCCATCACTGATTTACAAAATACCACACCCAAACTTTGCATGTACTCTTGGTGCCTATCGTGTAATACTGAAAGATAGAGTCGTTGCTGAAAGTACCAAAGAAAAGGGAGTTTGGATTATTGGCGGTGCGTCTCTTATAGAAGGTTGCATGGATCTCATAGATGAATTCTATCTCAACATGATCGTTGGCAACTACGACTGCGATGTGTTCTTGCCACGAGATTTGATAATGGGTCAGTTTGTGCAAGCAGACGTTGAACAGACTAATACTGATTTAAACATAACCAGATGGATTAGAAAATGATTGAAAATTGGCGAGACTTAGTTGGTTACGAAGAAATACAAGCACCTGTTGGTAAAGTACATTACCTACAGATGTCACGTTCAAATAATGGTAATGGTGTGAGTCAGCAAATACTGGAAATTATAAAAGATGAAGTTGAATGCACGTTAACAGAAGAAGAATTGTGCAATGAACTTGATAACATACTAACTTCATTTAGCACTACTTGTGAAAATGATAAGATTGCAATAGAAAGAGCAAAACTCAAATCAATAGGAAAACAAAAGCGTGGATCTCCTAATACTAGCTATAAAAATGCACGGTATTACAAGGGCGCAACTGCTTACGATTCTCCTGTAGTTGTTGCAGGATTTGAAGGCAAGTTTGGAATTTTTAAACACCCGAAGTTTGATGACTATGGTTTTATGATAGAGGAAGCAAAATGAACTTTGAAATTACCAAGAACGTTATCCAAGATATGATAGGATTATACGGTAAGGAGCAGACCATTAAGGAATTACAAGCTGCTGTTAGTGTGATTATAGTTGAGGCAGTGGATGAAGCGATAGAGTATACAAAATGAATATGACAACAACCCAAACAGAAAAAGACGCATGGTTTGAAAAAATCAAAACACTTGATTTTTTCAAAATGACTAATACAACTGGCAACATTGCATATGAACCATACTATCCAAAATCCCTCAACTTTATGCCAGTAACCTCACCAGTCTTTATGTTCAATGACAAAGTATATGAGGTAAAAACTAGAGCAGTACATGACATACTCGAGTTAGAAGCGTATTTGGACAATCATCCGGATGTTGCGCTTTATTACGTATCTGTATCGACAGAAGGCACTATGCGTATGTTTGCTAGATTCGCACACAT